>JAJOOE010002223.1:0-27729 GCA_036250405.1 Solanum raphanifolium
TTTGGAGGCTGTGATCATCAGTGCTTCTCTCTTAACTGTCTGATGCTCATTGGCATTATTCTCGTCCGGAATTTATTGTAGTAATCTAACCTTTTTTGATTAATTCCTGAGTGGATCCTCCCTACCTCCCTCTGCCCCACCAACACCCCAAAGATATTGTGGATGATAACCAGAACTTAATGGGATATTACCTCAGACTGCATGCATGAATTACCAATTATCTTTTCAGGGTTCTTTTGTTTTTATGTGTGAGATCGGTTAGGGAGATTGCATAAGTTAGAATCTAGAAGTTGGATTCTATTATTCCTGTGGATTATACAACTGCAGTTTTCTTTCAGACTCCACCCTTCTGATATCAATAGCTGTTTATCCTTGTAGATCAATTATAGAGATATGCAAGACCAGAGAGGACTGGAGGAAGCTTCAGCTCCTAAATTGCGGAAAAAGAAAACATCACAACAAAAGGCTCCAGTGTTGCAAAAAGAAGGGAATAAGGCAAAAAGGATGCAAGATGTGCGTGCAATGCCAATTCAAAATGGGTTAACACCCACCAAAAGAGTCCCACCAAACGAAGTTTCCCCATTATTCCAATATGCTGAGAAATCAACACCTGAATTCTCGCCAGATGCTTCCACTTCTGGAAAAGAATATCGGGGATTAAGGAGAAAGTATCTATTGCTGGAAGAAGAAAGTTTTGGTCTTAATAAAGAATTGAGAGAAGCCGAAGATGAGATCAAGGCCCTTGAAGACGAGAAGCTAACACTCCTTGATGATCTTGTTGTGTTAGAAGGCCTGGTTGATCCTTCAGATATTCAATCCCAAGGCCAGCGATTATGATGGTTTATTTAAAATGTGTTTCTCAGTAAACTGGGGATATATACAGAATTGTGTACAACAATCCAACTTCTGTTAGCATAAAGTTGAGATTGTAACGATGCATTATATAACATCGACTGGTTGTTTATTGCACAATGACCAAATCTAAACTTTCTCCCAGTCCCTCCTTAGTCTTGTTCAAAATGCATGTTGGATCAGTTGGAAGTCACAAGACTTGTACTTACCAGAGTGTGTGAAGAAAACTGCATTTTGTTTGTTTCTTGGGTTTTATAATACCAACATGATAAGATATTCCATTAAAAAATGAACTACTAGTACATATAGAAGCAGAGACAGAGAGATGCCAATCCATAATGCAATTACTAGACAAGTAAAAGAATTTGCAGTATGCCTATGAGTAAGCTGACTAGGTTACAAGAACCAAAACTCAAAACTAGGGACAAATAGATTAAAGAATTACTAATTATTTGTATTCTGCCACTAATTACATGTATTCTACTAAGAATTTTGTGTTGGCATCATGCAACCATTTTCAGCAGCTACTGTGTGTAATATCTTGTTACTTCCCTTTTACAACACAAATAAATAGCACTGCAGCTGAACTATACCATGGTACCCATGTTGGAATGTGCCACTCTGACAACAAGTGGAGATGTTACCCATGTTCTTTTGTTCCTCCATGACAAGGACCCAAAGACATATCCCTGTGTAGGTGCAGCCACTTTGAAAGTCACTGTGAAATTCATCTTCTGGTAATATCTAGTGAAGGCTAATCTTCGCGGCACCACAGTAACATTGACACCTTTTGGTGCAAATATGACTGCCTTGTAAGTACTCCTTGATTTTCCCACATTTGTGACAGTTCGAGCTACTGAGTATTTGTTTCTGAGGTTTGGTACTGTGATGGAGGGATAATTTAGTTCATTTGGCGATGCAAAGGTTTGATCACACGTTCTGTTGTCCCTTGTAATTAGATGCAGAGATTTCTCGTCATAACCAATTGAACAAAGAAATGCTCTGTAATCTGCTGGTTGTGCATCATATATCAGACCAGGATCCAGGACTTTCGTGGGGTTAACGAATCCAGAACCAAAATCAAATGGATTAGCTCTCTTCCCTTCAGGATCTACTATTATGGGTTTGTGATGCATATCTGATAGTTTGGCTGCATTAACATTCATGACATTAGATTATTGTGTTATAGTTAAATTCACTTTATACACACAAATAGTTTTTAAGATACAAAGCTCAAACAAAACCATGAGTATTTTTATGATAACATGCTCAAACAAAACCAAATCTTGATCCCCTCACCCTTTTCTTTCTTTGAAGCAAACCTCAGACTCAAGAGTTGCATAGTAGACTATGTAAGGCATCTAGTTTACCTGTTGTCATGATGGCTGATTTGATTGCAGAGGGAGACCATGATGGATGCACGGCTTTTAACAAGGCAACAACTCCTGATATGTGAGGGCAAGCCATGGAAGTTCCAGAGAGTATGTTGAAGTTCAACTTAGACATTGCTGGGGACCATGCTGCCAGGATATTTAATCCCGGAGCAGTAATATCAGGCTACAAGGTAAATCAGCAGGTATATTATACTTGCAAGAAGAAAAAAATCTCAAATAAAGTAGGAACAAAGAGATGCAAAGTTAAAGAACTAATCTAAAACCACATTGAAGATCCTGGAAGGAAATCTCAGGATGCAACATAAGACTTTGTTGGTCTCAATGATAAAAGCAAAGGGGATCGATGTTGAAAACAAGTAGTCATTAAAAGACAAGTTTCTAAAATTCTATACTATTTTAAGCAAATAAATTACCTTCAAAATTTCTGGTGTTAGAGAATTAGGACCTCTTGAAGAAAATGATGTTACTCGAGGAGCAGGTTGAGCTCCCAAAACAGTTTTAGCAGAGAGAATCCTTGCCGTAGGGAGGCTGTTAATATAAAAAAGATGAGATGATTGCTAATAATATCAAAGAAAAATAAAACAAACATCAACAGCCACTAAGAAGGAAGTGAACCGTGTATTATTAATGAAAGCTAGGATCTTGTTTCCAATCCTTTTCCCAACAGTTGCTGCTGGAATGGTGAAAGGGATAGCCACACCCTTGTCTGCTTCATCAATAAGGATCATCCCAACCCCACCAGCTTGTTTAACTATATTGCTTTTCTCCAGCTTTGACTCACTTGAGCTTCCTGCATGTCGACACACAAGAACCTTCCCTTTGGCCTTAGTTCTATTCAAAGAACTATCTAAGCAATAACTAGTGGAAAAGATAGGAAGGAAAAAGTACTTTAATATAATTGTCAATGCATACATATCTACATTTAACAAACAGTTAAGTACCTTCTGCTTCACCTGGATTGATAGGGAGTGAAGTATCCAGCATAAGCTTCAGAAGCAGGTATGATCCTTGCAGATGTATTCATTTGAGATAAGCTAAGACTATCACCCTTCCAAATATCCAGAGCATAATGAGGAGATAGAAATTGAATATTACTTAACATATAAACTAATCGAAAAGTGCGATTACCATAAGTTGAACTCTATTTCCTAGTAAAATATCTGACGTAAAATCTCTGTCGGTTGAACTGGCTGCAACTGTGATCATCCAAGGAGCTAAATTTGTGGCTGAACCAGAGGTTCCTTCATTTCCAACGGAGGCCACCACAAGTATCCCACGGCTAACAGCATGAAATGACCCCACAGAAATTGCATCACTAAAATAATCTCCTTGGGGAGCATCTGGGCCCAAAGATAGAGAAATGACATGAACCCCATCTCTAATTGCATCATCAAATGCAGCCAACAAATCAACATCATAGCAACCAGAACTCCAACAGGTTTTGTACACTGCTATCCTGGCCATTGGGGCACCACCTCTGGCTCCTCCAGATGCCAAACCTTTGTAATTCATATCAGCTACGTAACGCCCAGCAGCAGTTGAAGCTGTATGACTTCCATGACCAGTACTGTCCCTGGCAGACTTGAACATGGTCTTTCCATCATCTTCTTCAGCTGCATAGCCACTCATATAATATCTTGCCCCAATTATTTTCCTATATAAGACAAAATTCTTTTTGGACTTATCATCTATATAACAAAAGATTAAACTGCAAGAAATGGTTGACAAATAAAAGAAACCTGTTGCATATTGAGGCATTGAATGCCTCCCCTGATTGGCATTGTCCTTTCCATCCAGCTGGCACTGGAGGCATGTTGGTGTCGCTAAAACTTGGAGATTCAGGCCAAATTCCTGTTTCAGTAAATGTCTTAAGAGCTTAACCTCAAGGTCTAATTAGTTCGAAAAAACAAGGGAAACAAGGAAGCTGGGGACCAGGCTAAAGATAAACTGATAAGGTTGTGAACAGAGAGATGACTTTACTCCATTTACATTCACAGGCAGTTCAACAAGTGCAAAGAAGAAACTAGGAAGTTGAGACATTGAATGAACTTGGGCTAAAGAAAATCTAAGCAAACATATCCATCATTCTCAAATGATTGAAACAAGAATTGATTGATGCGCGATAAAACTTATCCTACAGACCTACAATAGATGAAAAGGGAACAGAGTACTAAAGGAACTGCTTTCCCCAGGTTCAATCATATGTACCTAAATGACAAACTTAGCACTTTTTCAAATTCATGTTATTGAACTCTTCTTAAGAATAGTAACTAGTGACGAGCCTTTTACATGACAACACAATCAGTGAAGGGACCGACTTGGCTTGTGCCATCGATCACCTAAACGATCATATCTTTCACTTAACTGGAAAAAGATTGCAGCAATTAAGATAACTTTGAGCTAGTTGAACAGAGAAATGATCACCTGTATCAATGAAACCAATGATTACATTAACTTGGTTCTTGGTGGAAAAACCTGGGATTTCCATTGTTTCATCTTCACTGAGCCCCATAAAATCCCATGAATGAGTTGTATGCAGGTTCCTCTTAGTATTTGGAAATACAGATACCACACCAGGCATTTCTGTTTTGTTTCAACATTCAAATAGTGGACTGAGTGCAAACCATCAAAGTAGATAATCAACAGTAACATAAAACATTAGGTAAATGCCTCACTAGATATTTCAGAAGCCTGTTTCTCAGTCAACTTGGCTGCAAAGCCTTTAAAACCATGTCTATAACTGTATACATGAGAAGTCTTGGCTTGTTCAACACTGTAAAGGTTATTAACCACTTCAGTATTTTTGCCAAAAACAGACCAAAAGGGGGGAAGCAAACTCATAGCTAAAAGTACCAAGAACTTACTTTCCTCCATGAATATCAGTAAGCATTTGATGGTTTTGCCTCAAAATCTCATCTTGGTGCTCATCACTATCTTTGCTTCCCATGTACACCACATATAACTGAAGAAAGAAAAAAAAACACAGCTTTACTAACTATTCATCATTCAAATAAAACCCCATGTCCCCATAGTTCATACAGAGCCAAATTTACCTTGGAAGAAAAGCAGAGACTAATTTCTCCAAGAAAAACACAAAGAAAGAGTAAAAAAAGAGTCTTTTTTGAAACACCCATCTCCTATCTTGATGTATGAGGCTAGTAAAAGAATGTATTATCAACTACAAGCAGAAAAAAAGATGAGTTTTTTATAGCAGAACAAGACAGAGAGAGAGAGAGAGAAAGAGAAAGAATGATTTGAAAATAAAGAGGAGAGGGAGAGAGAAAAGAGGGAAAGATTATTCAGTGTCACAGGTATACTGTGGTAATAGTAGTAGACAAGTATATTTCCATTAACTCGTTCAGCGACAGTCGTACGCGAAATAAAGTGAGATATTCCGTATTATCTTATTTGATCTCCTAATTAATTTTGAAATAACTTTTTTCGCGAACCAAACGATTGCTTAGAGAAACTTGTTTAGTGAGACAAAAGAAAATGGAAAACGTGAAGACTGGAGAAAAGTGGTGAAAAATGGTTTCTTTGCTTTTAACTGAACCAAGCACGAGGGAGGCCACTAGAGCAACAGTTAGTGAGTATTCAGTAGACCGTTAAAAAGGGTAATTATTCGATTCTTGTGTTGTGTGGAGTAATTATATTTTAGTGGTACGTGCTATTATGTGAAAAGAAAACGCTATTATTATTTTTTTGATTTTCTATTCGGTATTCAATATATCTATATTGGATTTAGATTAAATTTGATTCGGACAGGAGAGTCTTATATTGAGGGGTAAAATGTTCTATAATAAAGGCGACTTTGTATCAAGGGTGCTCAAATCTGAAACCTCTAATTAAAATAAAAAAATATTTATCACTCTACTGTTATTGACGAAAACGTAATTATTATATGTGATGGATGATGAACAAAGGAATATTATAGGAAAGTACTGCTATTACTGGGATATGGTCTCTAGAATATTTAACCCCCAAATTTCCTTTCATCATTTTGCCTATTCGCCCATGTGAATTCTTTCACACATGCTAGGAATGAAAATTACTGGTGGGCTTTGTTTCAGTTTATTTGACATCGTTTAACTTTATACATTATTTTAGAAGAAAAGGACTCTTTTGAAAAATTTATAGTCTAAAAAAATACTTCGTGATGTACTCTTCCGTCCAAAATAAGTATCACTTTTTAATAATTTAAGAAATTAATAAATATAATATGTAGTTTACAAAATTACTCTTATTTTAGAAAAGTCTTTTGAAAATTAAACATTATTGCTCAGATAATAAGCATTTTCTATTTCCATTTTGAGATTGTAAGTTTGAGTAATTTTTTTCTTGAATTTCTTAAGTAACACTTATTTTGGGACAAATATTTTTTTGTTAAATAATGCTTATTTTGGATGTGATATATTTCATTAAGAATGAAATGCTAATGTAATAACTAAATTGTTTTTAATTATAAGAAAAAAAATTCTAGACGAGTTAAAAGGAAAAGTGGATCAGACAAATCTAGACAAATGATAGAGGGGTAGTTATTTTGGGTATTTTTTTTGTTACATTTTTCTGTGTGTTGACTGACTAGATATATACCTAGTAAATTCAATTTTTTTATTGGACTGTACTTTACATGGAAAAAACCCAAAAAGGAAACAAAAAAGGGATACTTTCTTATGTTTAACCCTTCATATTTAAATTTTTAAAGGCATTCATTGAATCACTAGTTTTATTTTATATATATATATATATATATTAAGGTTACCTGTCTTATTTTTGTCTACTTAATTTAAATAAATACCTTTATGGTTCGTTTGGTTTGAAGATTAATTAATATAAATTAATTATTTTATTATTATTTTTTATCAACAGTTTAATTTGTTGGGTAAATATAAGTAAAACAAGCCACAGATTTTATTTAGAAAACTAGGAGTATAACACTTTGATACATTTATTGGTCAATGGTCAACTTGCCAGATAAAATCTTTGAATATAATTCAGATTATTTCTACTTCTTATTTCAAGTCTTATTAAGCTCGCCGTAGATTTTGGTAATATATTATAAAATATTATTTATTTATGAAATTTGGTTAGTTTTTAAAAATCTAACTTCAAAAGGATTTCAAATTCCAAAAAACTGTTCCAGATCAATTTTGGATGAAATTTCACACAAAATTTAATTGATTTTTTTAAAAAATAAATTGTATGTCCTCCAAAAATTGTTTTTTTTTACATAACTTTAAATTACTTATTTTCAAGTTTCAACTAAATCTATAGTCAAATACTAATGTTAATGATATAATATATCATCCAAATGATGAAAGAGTTCCTAGCAAGCTAAGCAAAGATGTTTCCCAATTAGTGTAGTGGTTCAAGTTTTATATCAAAAAACTTGCTTGGGAAGAACAAGAAAAACAAAGGAGAGAATTGTTCTTTACACTTTTTTGACTTTTGGTTGAACAAAATCATAAGGGACAACAAATCCTCGGGTGAGTTGGAAATCATGAGGTCAAGTTTAGATTTCTAGACGATTTTTTTTCATCTAATCAAGCATTCATGAATAAAATATTCAATATTTATCTGTGAAATTAATCGAGATATGTGCAAACTAACCTGCACACCATATAATTAAAAAAAATTGAGGGCTCTATAAGGATATTGTAATAATTGTTGATGATGAAAAGTTCAGGTTATTCATTATCATATATATTACCAAAAATGTCATAATTATTCACCATTAACACCAATTATAGCAGTCATCAAAATTAGGTAGTAATTCTATATGAGCTTTAGCTAGTATTTGTACAACTTTTTCATCATCTTGTAAAGGAAGAAAGCTTGGGTGCAAGCAATTATAATTTATATTCAACTATAGGAAAATCTTGAGAGATATAATTTTCCATATATATTCAGTACAATTAATGATGAGATACAAGTAAGTAATCATAGGTGCCTTGTGAATTATGATAAAGTAGTTCAAGATCAAGACTCATGTGTTAGTCCATTTTTTCTTTTTTTCTTTTAAACACTTTTTTGTTAAAGAAAAATGATCAAATTTGTCCCTTTATAATGGGAAAAGATCATTTTTTTTAATCTTTAGTATTATCTGTATAATATATCACGTTGTTATCGGTTGGTTTTTATGTGCATTTAAATTAAAATTACAATATTAAACAGCATGAAGCGAAGAAAGTGATCATTTATTCTTGTAAATTGTAATCATTATGGCATGTTTTTTCTATTATTCCCATTTTATGTGATCGTCCCAGAAAAAAATGTCACTTAATTATAATTAAAAAATAATTTAATTTTAAAATTCTAATTTTTAATTTTAAGAAAATAATTTACAACCACACAAATATTTGAGAATTGTTTTAGACTATAATTTTTCTTTAAAAAATCATTTTTTCTTAAATAAATGGTGTCACATAAAATGAGACTAACGAAAATACTAATTACTCTACTGCACCTCAAATTATTATCCATTACCTTGACGTTTGATAATATGAAAAAACCTTAGGATGTTTTATTCCTTGTATGGATGAGAAGTCATGTCATACTCCCTCTGTTCCATATTATATGTCACATTTTTACTTTGCACTTGCATTAAGAAATGATGTAACTTTATTCTTCTATCATTATTTAATTTTTCTTAAGTCAACTTTATTAATAAATGACAAGATTAATTAACTATTCTATCAAGGGTATAATAGGCAAAACATGGTAATTTATGCTTAAATTTTATAAAATGACAAGTATTGTGGTCCAACTATTTATAGAAAGGGATGACATATAAAATGGGACGGAGGGAGTATTACAAATGAAAAATAAAATTGTATTTTAAGATTGATGTACTGAAAAGTTGAGACAAAAACTTATTCTAAGTCTCCAACTTATGTTCTCTAACAAAGAGAATATTATTTTGTTAAGGAAAGGTGTTTTATTAGGGGAGTTTTGGACACAACAACTACTTCAGAATTGTTCGAGTCACATGATGTTATTAGATTATTATATCCTAGAGGAAAGGTAAGTCAAGAGTCATACTATCGGAGTGGTGAAGATTCTACTGTAGTGAACTTGATCTCTTTAACTAGAGCAATATATATATATATTCGCGCCTCACGCTGACAAATATTTATTTATTTATTTTAATTTTAATTTCTTATATTTTCACCAACATTATCCAAGTGATCCAAATAGACCTTATTATATTTTCACCAACATTATCCAAGTGATCCAAATATACCCCTTCTTTCTTAGGGAAGTGGTGGAGCCAAATTTTTTATCAAGGGTGTCCAAGAATAATGGTGTGTAGCTATCAAAATAAAACAAAAAATAATTGTGCGATTTGAGGTACAAACCCAGAACTCCTTCATTCAAATGGACACCTATTACCACTACGCCAAATGCATAACTTTTGTTAAGGGTGTCCAACTTTAAATGTAAAATTTGACATATATATAACGTAATTTTCCGATGAAGGGTGTTAAGTAAATATCACGTGGCATACCGTCCCAACCCATTTCACCTCCTCTCCTCTCGTCCTCCGCCGGTAATTATGTTTATTATGATTTATGAATTATATAACCAATCATATTCAACTCTATTTCAATAATTAATCAAATTATTCTTTTTTGTGTCATAAGTCAATAATTAACCTAATTATTTGCTCACTTCACGGGGGAATGTGGGAAACATGCATGAAATGAAATAATACAAGCAACAATAAGGACCATTATTTTTAGTTATTTGGCTCTAACCTAGTTTAGAATATTTAAAGACAAACTTAGTTGATCATGGACCGCAAGACAGATAATTAATAAATTATTTCTCAAATTTTTCTCCCACAGAGACAAAATAATTTTGTTGGTAATCATTTATTACCTAAAATATGAAGAAACCCCAAAATATAGGACAATTTGATCAAACAAAACATAAAGAATCTTATGAAAGACGTTCTTGTTAAAAAATAAATTAGAATCTTTATTCTTTCCCCTTTGTTTTGGTTATTTACATTTTATCGATATTTGAACTTTATAGATATAAATATCACATTCCATCTAATTTGCATGATCCATCTATTAACATATGTGTAGAGGGTATATTTTATTTAATTGCAATATACCCATATTACATATATCTTGAAAAAAAATTGTTTTCAACTCCTATATAGTAAAAATAAAAAGACGTTATCGTTCACTAGATGGAAGCATGGGAGGATTCATCATCTATTATATGAGGGGTGAAGTCAGCTTATACTAAGGGGGTTCACCTTTGGCGGAAAATTATCTTATTTGTACCTGATTAAAATATTCTTTTATGTATAGATAGTAGATGTCGAACCCCTTCGGCTACTTCATCGGTCTTTTTCTACAGATTTTGCACCTCTTATTGAAAATTCTGGCTCCACTGATTTTATATATATATACATATAAAAAATATTTATTTTGTATACCCCTTCCACCCTGGTTGATGTAGTGACGTAACCACGTATAGTTCAAGGTGGTCAATCAGACACCCTTCAATAAAAAAATTATATTATGTATATAGAAAATTACACGAAATATATCGATCAAAATTATTTTTCATACATATTATTAAATTTTGGACACCCTTAACAAAATTTCTAACTTCATCATGGATCAAAATACTCCCCTTTCTCTTACAATCACAATAGTTGAGTATATTTATTTCATCAAATATTTACGTATACGGTGTTTGTTTCATCCATAATTGGTTAAAAGTGTAAACCACCCCCCATTTATTATTATTTTAACCATTAATTGGAGTTGTTGATGATAAGAAATTAAATAGATGAACAATATTATATAGGGATGCACGAAATACGTGAATGTATATACCTAAATAAATTAAATGGCAGACACAAACACATTCCTCATGAGCTGCGTCCTTTTGTTTTTTCATCTCTTTTTGTCCTCTACCAAATTCTTATGTGTGTGGTCCTTTAATTAATTAATGTCATCTCCTGATGCATGCTTTAAAATATTAGCAAAAGGTAATTTCTACAGTTTGAACTTTGAAGGGAGATTTTGAGTAACTGGGTAAAGTTGTTGTTATGTTATCAGGAGGTCACGTGTTCAAGTCTTGAAAGCAGTCTCTTGCAGAAATGCAAAGATTGTATAGAATATACTCTTATAATCGGACCCTTCTTCGAATCCTAGGCATAACAGGAGTCTTAGTGTATCGGGCTACCCTTTAATTTAACGGTTTCCATTTTTTCAATAAAAGAAAAATATTTGTAGCATCGATATATTGAACAAATTCTTGATGAGTTTAGTGGATTGGAAAAATAGAGAGAGGGTACAGTAATCGAACAAAATTGAATAGGAATTCTTAATGTCCAAAAAAATAAAAATATTTGAGGTGTCAAGCGACTGTATTTGTTGTATTTATACATGTAGTAGTCCATGCTACAAAGATACAAACAACAAAAAAATAAAAGGGACTTGTATTCAATATTGATTTAATATTTGTTTGCTCTAATTTCACTTGTATTCATTCGCTCTAATGTCACCTGTATTGAATTGAGATATCTGATTATGATTAAAAGACAAAGCGTACTATAAGCCACTATACCACAACCTTTATTAGTGGAAACGAGAGAGAAAAACTTTGAGGCACTATAAATTTTCCAAAAAGAAAAACTTAACCAAACATGTTTTACTTTGCTAATTATTTCAAACATAAAAAAAAAAATCCACAAACAATTAATGGTGAAAACTTGAAAAACAAGCATATTTTTCCCAAGAGTAACGAGCAAGATTTATAGGAAAAATAGGTAAGGTAATTGCTTGAATTTGGATTCACGTTTCCAAGTAATACGTAATCCAAACAACACATCAATCCACGTTTACAAGTCACCAATTGTCAATTGAGTATTAGTATATTACGTAAAGTAAAAATTATTATATATGGACTTATTACAAAATAATTATGAAAACTTTAGAGATGATAACTATGGCGTGTAAGTAACTCTTTGCCTAATTAACATGCACAATATGATATGGACGTTACATTAATTCAATACAATCAATGTCATGATCAACTTAATTAGCTGGTCCATATGTAACATTTAACGAAATATTTTTTTCTCATTCTGATATAGTAGTTTTAATTAGTGGTATTTATGCTTTATATTATAGAATAATAATGCCATTTTCCCTTTTAACTATCCAGTTCAGGTGTGGAAGTAAGGATTGATATATACATAAGATATTTTTAAGAGATGAAGTTTCAAATATTTGATTCAAACAATTCAAGAAAATGGGAGATTGACGATAATATTACACATTATAATAGAGTGAGGCGAAAGAAATGAAGGCTAATATTTGGTATTTTATGTGATAATAATTAGTGTGTCACTGCGATAAAAGATAAGTTTTATAAAGTGTTGGTTAAACCAAATATGTTGTATAGGGTGGAGAGTTTTGACTGATCAAGAACTTGCACTTTCAGAAAATAAGTATGTTGAGATGGATGTGTGAGCATACTATTCGAGAGATATGATCAAACGAGTATACTCGAAAAAAGGTGAGAGTGATTTCTGTAATGGACAAGATGAGAGAAGCAAGACCAATGTGGTTCAGTTCGGACATGTGAAATGGAGATGCTTTGATGCCCCCTGAGAAGGTGGGATAGATTAGTTATGGTGAGTATGGGGAAAGGTAGAGGTAGACTAAAGAAGTATTGGTAAGAGCCTGAGAGGTGATTAGACAAGACATGACACCAACACACCTACCTGCACAGTCAACTGAGAACATGACTCTAAATAGGAGGTCATATGAAGGTCGAGGAATAGGACTGAAGGTTAGTAAGTAGTCAAGTGTTGTCTAAATTTTCTCGCTATTAGTATTATTACTATCCTATATCTTATTCTACAATTCAATATTATCACCTCTTGTTTTCTTTGCTTCAATTAGTGTATTATCTATTGTTGTTATTGTTTTTTTTCTATTATTTTTAACATAGTTTCTTTACGAATGTATTTCCTTTTCATACTTAGAATTATTTAACTTAAGACAAAAGATTTTCAGAAATAACTTTTTTATTTTTATAAGATAAGAATAAAATATGCGTATACACTATACCACACCAATTTTCACCTTGTGAAAAGATCGATGACTTGGGAACAATAGCAATTCTAGCTAGTCTGATTATTTTACATTAAATCCAATCATATAACGAATTAACGGTCACTTAATTAATAATGATTAGCACATGTATATATACACCTTTAAATAAAGTGGATGTTTGCTTCAAAGGATAAGTAGATAAGTGCTACTTTGATATAATAATTACAATTAAGATTTAAGTGGGACTCTAATATCTTACAAGATTAAGAACTATTGAGTGGTTTTTATGTAGTTTTTAATTAACATGGTAGGTACTTTAATTGACTAGATTCAATGATGGTTTGCTTTTTTTCTTATTATTGTTGTGTCTCAACAATTAAAATTGATTGATGAAAATGATCTTATTGAGCTTGACATATATATAGGAAGTATATTCGTAAATAATTGATATATGTCAATCTATAATAAAGAAATATTAGACCATCACTACAGAGGAAATGAGATTCTTGGCCACTTGTAGATTGAATAGGAAAAAAAATATACGTGTCAAATTGAAGCTCTCTTATTAAAAAAATCATAACACTAAAAAAAAAATTATAAATGGCCTACAAAATCAATTCTTCCACCTCCGTGTGACAACAAAATGACAATCTTATTTCATCATCAATATAATATTCAAGGTTACGTTCTACCTTGTAGAGGGAAAGAAAAAAAAAAGTATCATTATTATTTATTTATTTTCCAGAATATATTCTTACTCCAAACCATTTTTTTTTACTTCAGATAACTATTAGGAGATATATATTATAAGTTTTCTCAAATCTCAATTTGCTTCGATAGATATGAAGAAATTTCTTTGGAGTCCAGTGATGTCAAAGAAAATTCTCATGACAAAAATACATGACTCATGCAAGTACATATATAGTTTGATAAGATAATGTGAAAAAGACTATTTTGATATTGATAGTTAATATATGGCTGCTAATTTTTGTTATCAATTGTCATACTGAAAACTAGAGACTTTATAAAAAAAGAGTTCATTGTAGATATACCATATAATCACTATATATGTTAGATATGAACCATTCATTATAATGATTTCGAGATGAATGAAATTTCTTCAATTTAAATTAGAGATTTCAAATTCAAGTATGGTAAATGAAGTGCTTAGAATAGAAAGTATTTTTTATTTGATGGGTTTTATATAGTAGCAGGACTAGTAAATTTCGAGTATCAATTGATCACTACAGTAAAAATATTTAGATTAAAAAAAGATTAAACTTTATTTCTAGGAGATAAAAAAATCAAGAAAGGAAATAAATATTATTTTAAAAAATAAATAAAAATAATTATGGTTACTGCTTAGTGGTAATGGCATCAAGTATAGAATTGACTTGAGTACATGCTTTTCGGTGCAAGCTCCTATTTTTCATTCTTGTTAATATAGTTGATTGATAGCAATAATAGTATAAATTTGCAATTGTAATTATAATTATAATTATAATTATAATTATAATGACAAGATGTAATCCATTAACAATTAAACTAATATAAATCATGTTAGTTATAATTTACCCAAAGAAACCCCATGGGGTCTTCATAATTGGACTCCATTTCCCATCATCACTTCACTTATCTTCCTTTCTTAATCATCCTTACTCAATAGTCAATACCATGATTTGTTCTCTTAATATGAATTATTATTACACTTGTATTTGTGTCCGTTACTAAAGAATGTTCACCTATAAGTTAGCTTTATGGACATTTAGAGTATAGACAATATAAAATTAGGGGCTCGACATCGAAAATAATAAATTGAGATGGATATGGTTTCTGATGTCATATACAGAAATGGATTTCAGTTAGCTTAAGAGAGAAAAATTGCTTAAAAGTCTAAAGAATCCATCCATATTCGATATAGGACTTCACTTATCCGCGTTGCACACCCTACCATTGTTAATTACTGAATGATGTGAACGGTCTATTTAAGGGTCCAATATGGGGGTCTGACTTTGATACCATGTTAAATGAACCTTGAGTCCAACCTAATCCAAAAAACAGATCATGAGAGGAGAATTTCCAAGATAATATATATAAAGAGTATATGAGACTCCGACATATGGTATCATAAAATATCTAAATGTTATAAATCTAATTACCATGATGCAAGTAGTGGAGTAGTTTATGTCATTATAAACTCATCATACATTACTTATTCTCAAATTATCATTACTTATAGAATTTTTTTCATCAGAGAGCCATAATTTTAGCAATTAGTGCGACAAGGCCTGTGGACAATTAAATTATGGGCTCATCGAGGAATGGGCCGGTTATCCACACTTGAAAAGTCTATGAATCAAATTAGTTTGTCAAAAAAAAAAACATATAGGTACAAGTCTTATATAAAATTGGTATTTTATTTTTAATTTTACAATAAGTATTATTTTAGTAAAAATGATGTTTATTAAGAAATTAATAACTATTTATTAAATTATTTCTATTTAATAAATTTTGTTTTTAAAATGAAACACTATATAAAAGATGCATGGAGTAGAGGATTTATAGTAAAAAATGAGTGAGTTTTTTAGTGTGCGTCATGAGTGAGTTAAATTGTGAAAAATAAGTGGTGCTATGTGTCATTCCGTTTGGCTTAAGATATATGACCCACGGCAAGGACATACACAATGTTAAAATATAATGGATGATATATGCATGTTACTACGAGTAAATTTTAGGAATAGCAAACATAAAAATCATATTATCGCTCTATAACTACAGTTTTGTTATTTGCGCTGATTTGAATAAATCGCAAACATCTGATTTGTATAAATTGTAGCGATTGTATATGTATATCGGTTAGATAATTGTATATATGTAACTACTATGTATATGTATCAATGATTGTATTTGTATATTTGCATAAAATTTGAATTTGTATACAATTGAATCGAGTTAAAACATTTGTATTTGTATATCAAATCTCTCTCTCCCGCTTTATACCCCCAACAAATTATGCATTGGATTTTGTATAATTTGTGTTTGTATAGAGAGAGAAAGGCATAAGAGAACTAGGCAGAGGAAAATTTGTATTTATATAATTATAAGTGTATAAGACGAAGAAATATGTATTTGTATTTGTATATACAGTTTTCTCTCGCTTTATACAAACACAAACACGATTTATACATTTGTGTTTGTATAAAGTGAGAGAGGCGAGTCAGAGAGTGACGAGCGAGATTCAGGCGGGAGAGACGAATGACAAAAAGTTTGTTGTGAGTTGGAAGTAAATGAAACTATAGCTATAACATTTATTTTGATTAATAGTTTGCTGCACAATTTTTCCTACTATTTATAATAGTTCGAAGATATATTATTATTTTTTGGAAAAATTGTATGAAATAACAAACTATTACTTCAAATTAAATGTTGTAGCCATAGTTTCTTTTATTTGTAATTTGCAGCAAACATTCCATGTGTTTTGCCATCCAATTTGTATACCGAATTATACAAATAGACTGAAATATACAAATGCAAGACCCATTTGTATACCAAAATATATAAATGCAGGACTCATTTGTATACTGAAATATACAAATAAATCGAATATACAAATGCAGGACCTATTTGTATACCGAAATATACAAATGCAGAACCCCTTTATATAATGAAATATACAAATGCAGGACTCATTTGTATACCGAAATATACAAATAGACCCAAATACATAAAAACTACTTAATTAGACATACATCACTATCATATATATTAATTTGACCTCTAGTTTCAAACAATTACTTATATTACCACTTTTAATATTTTATATCATATATTTTAAAAGATACAATCAAATATACAAATCCCTTAAAAATGGGATTGATTAATTATCTTTATATTTAAACACCTAAATTAATGGTGAATTAACATAAAAAAATTCTCTCTCATCAACCATTTCTCTCTTCCATATAAAATTCTCATTATTCATCAGTATCTATCATCCCCACCCTCACGTCCTCCACTGCTTCCACCATCTTTTTCTTCTTTCTTTCTCTCAAATTACGTTTTAATAGCAAATTATCAAAATTGAATAATGACACTCAAAATTATATGTAGAAATTTGTAACTTTGTTTCATTATTCTCATGTATCTAGAATAAAGTTCTCCCTTTTCATATATCTATGATAGAGTTCATATCATTTTAAATTTCAATTTTAAAAAGTTTTACGAATTAGGTTCTACATAGTATGATCTTGTTGCTATTTATTCTGTCATGGGTGACCATTCCCAAAATTGAAGGATTCTCGGTAAATGCACAACACATTAACATTAATATACAATATGTTTTTGAGATATGAACTTTATAGTTTTGTTTTAATTAATACTCAATTACTCCTTTAATTAAGGATAACAGTTATACACACTTAATTAAAAAATAATAAAATATGTATCTCGCTTTTTTTAACTATCAGATACATGTATCTGACAAGTCATGATACATGTATCCAAATACCAAAATATGGTATAAGAAGTAATATTCTAAACTAACGTGAATCCTAATAATTAGGACCTAAACTAGTGAGATTTGTGTAGTTTGCCCAATTTTTTATGTATATGTATAAATTTGCTATAAAGCGCAATTATACAAACTATAACTATAGCATACAAATATAATTTTTATGTTTGCTAAGCCTAAAATTTACTCTTATTTTTTTGGTAAATAAAATGCCCACAAGTTTTTTGTTTTCGAAAAAAAAAGGGAGATATTTTTTTTTGAGTGAACCTCTTATCTCTTATTCACAACTGATAGCCATATTCCACCATGAAAATATACAGTGCAAAACACATCAACAAAAATGGTGACATTAGCTTCTTCATCTCTCTGCAATTCCCCCTCTTCACTTATCCATTCCTCAAAAACATCTATACCCAATTTAATTACATTCTCTTCTCCAAGTTATTACAAGAAAAGGGGAAAATCGCTTGCAAGTCGTAGCCTTGGAATTGTAGCTGCTACTGAAGGCTCTGTTAACAAATCCAGTGGAAAAGATGAAGAAAAACAAGAAGACCCATCAGTTCCTACATGGGCTAAACCCGGTACGGATGAGCCTCCACCATGGGCTAGAAATGAAGCACAGAAAGATTCTTCAAGCTTTCAAGTTCCATTCATTGTTTATTTGCTTGCTTCTGCTGTCACAGCAATTGCAGCGGTGAGTTTTTTTATCTGGAATTTCATTTTTGGTGGAGAAGTTTTTTGGGTTTTTTATAAAGATTGATTCTTCATTGGGTTTATGAGTGCAGATTGGTTCTATTTTCGAGTACACGAATCAGAAACCTGTGTTTGGAGTTTTGGGTTCAGATAGTGTTTTTTATGCTCCCTTGCTTGGGTTCTTTGTTTTCACTGGCATTCCCACTTCTGTAAGTTGATTTATTTTGTTAGCTATTCATGTGTTTCTGTAGTTTTGGTTAAGTTGAATTGTTTTGAATGATGAAACTATTCATGTTTGGGCATAGATTTTGGGAGTAGTTTTTGAAAATTTATATTTAAATATCTGTTTGGCCTTGAAATTTGATTAGATGTTGAAAATGCGATCCTCAAATATTTTCAAGTTCCCAAAAAAACTGGCTCTTTTGTGTTTTTGGGACTTCCACTCGCAAAACTTCAAATGCATGTCCGAATACAACTTCAAGTTCTAAAAATCACAAATTCATAAAGTTTCAACTTTTGTCTTCAAATCTATGGCCTAACGGGAGCAAAGACTAAACAAATTTGTTCTTTTTGCAAGTTCTGTCTTCAACCCTTTTGTAGGTGATTTGCTGCCTGTATACCCATATTTTAAGATAATGGTAGCTATTTTTTATATTTTCATTACAAGCTAACAACTTCCTTAATATGACTGAGGAACCAATGAAAAAGTTTCTTAATCATTGGTCTTTGTTTTGTTAGTTACATTTTGGCTCAACAATACTCCCTCCGTTTCAATTTGTTTGTCCTAATTTTCTTTTAAGTCCGTTTTAAAAAAAATGTGTTTTCCCTTTTTTTGGTAACTCCGTAATTCTGGCATTCCACAGGAAATGTTTACAAATGTTTTCTTTACTTTGTTGAATTCCGTATCAAGTCAATACCAAACAAACAAATTAAAACAGGGGGAGTACTACTTTTGGCAAAAAGAAAAAAGAAAAGTAGATGTTTCTATGTTCATTTGAGCTAATTAGAACATATATCCAGGCATTCCTTTGGTTCAAATCAGTACAAGTTGCTAACAAGGAGGCAGAGGAACAAGACCGCAGGGATGGATATATGTAACATCTAATATGCAATTTTTAGGTGATATCTGCAGCATCTTTATATGCCTGTTCAGATGCTGCATGTTAGTGGTTGTTTTCAAAGAAAATTATCATGGAAAATGGATATTTCTCTCGAGGTTTATTCTTTCTAGAGCAGCATCAGTGTACAAATTGTCTTCTCAACACTTGTTATTCCACTTTATCAATTTTGTATCTATCACTTGTCTAAAAATCTTGGATTACCAGATTTTACCTTTCCATCTCTCGTTGGAAAATAACAGTTTATCGATTTGTGGTTAGACAAGCTACTTGGTGATCACTAGGCACAACTTGTGTAAGTTATTAGTTATCCACCAGTCTAGTGTTGCTTTTTAACTGTAACTTATCAACCTTGGTAAATCACTAATTCTTTATATTGTCCCTCACAACCAAGACTTTTGGAGCATAGACTTCCATTCACAGCGTATTTACTGATAAGTTGTAATAAATAGTCAAAAGATTATTCAAATAGGTCCTGCCTAAGTTACATACATAGCAATTAGCATAACTTATAAGTTCAATCTACTCTCATTTTGATAGTATATCAGCACATATTCCTTCCTCTTATTTAATAAGTGAAAGAAAAAGTTTCACACTCTAAGAGCATCTTAACATGTATTATTTGCATTAACATGTCTTTTTTTTTCCTAGTGTTTGTACCTCAGAAACCATCAAGTCATTTGTTTCTTGGAATCGATTAATGATATCTACAGAATGGTTTGATACTACATGTTGTAATTCATTTCTTTGAAATAGGATCAATATAGTTCTTGCTCATCTAAATTTTATCTCTAAAGTATGCTTATATTATTGCTTTAGTTCACTGTTTCTCACTTTTGTAGTATCTGCCTGAGAATTTCTTGAAACACTGATCGCGAGCGAGTAAAAAAAGGGTTCAGTTGTTCCACAACATTCTTTCTCCTTCCTTGTTGTGCAATCACACAGAACTCTGAATTTTGCAGTCTACTTCCTTTGAGTTTTTCAACTCTCTGGGGCGGTGAAGGTCATCCAATTCTCCAAGAGAAGAGAAAAGATAGGGACTTTAGCATAGAAATATTGGGCATTTCGAATATAAATGCATAGTGATTGCACTCAAACTATTTGGCTCTTGGAACTGACGGAAGTGAGCAGTATGAGCTGTGATGTCAAATCTTGTAACTGTAGTTTTGTGATAAGAATGGAAAATGATAAATAAACGAGCCGGACTAAATTCTCCATGCTAATCTCTCCTTTCTCTCTGTTTCAAGTGTATTTTTTTCCAGATAAAATGTGCACAGTAATTTCTTACAGTCAGCCTCTTCCTTTTTCCTATAGTCAATGTCTGGATTAGCTGGTTTTAATACTGGATATGATATATGGGGTTAAAAAGTAAATGCCAGAGTAATGAAGGTCTTACTGTTATGGTAGGGACTAGTAAACGGAAAAGACTAAGATTATAGGAGTTGAGTTCTTTTGTTTGAAGAGAGCAGGATTGACTCTTAGTGTAACCATTAGTCTATCAGAAACATTTTCTAGTGCACATTTTCCAAGTTGAACAGCTCACCAATGTTTGTGCTAAAGTATGTGCATCATATGCATAAGTAGGTTCCTCATCAGATCAGAAGCTAGTTTACGTGATGCAGCCATTCAAGCTAAGATAGCTTTTCTGCTTGGTGCTAGCTGAGGACGTCACACTGGAGAAAAATCTATGTACATCACTGTACTTAGCTCTTCTCTACATATTGAGTTGAGATGCTGATTGAATGAAAAGATTTTTATAATTTGGTTTAGATGAACTGCTAGTTAGAATGAGACAAAGTGATGTTCTAGATTTCCTCTATTTGGAGCAACAAACAATAGAAACTTACTTTTCATTTGCAGTTGGTTATTGTCTGTATAGTTTGATGTCTCCTTCTTGGCACAAGTATTCTTGGCATAAGTAAAGCCATTCAGAAGAAACACGTATGGGCTTATGTTTGTTCTTCTCGGTTTTAACGTATCAGCTTGTTTTTTTCCACGGTGCCACCTAAGTAAGATGATTCTTAGATATCAATATTCATTCTTTATGAACTGGGGTTCCTACATATTGCTTCCACGCGTACAAGCGTGCCTATGGCTAAAAGCCACACTCCCATTCATTGAATCATGGATTCTCCCAAGTCAACTGAGGCCTGTGGTAAGAAAGATTCTCATGCAACTGCCCAGGAAGAGAAAACTATAGAGAAACTAGCCCGAGCTCAGTGGCTTCGAGCAGCTATCCTTGGAGCAAACGATGGATTGCTTTCCACCACATCCTTGATGCTCGGTGTGGGTGCAGCTAAAGATCAAGATCAACGGTCTATGGTTCTTTCTGGAATAGCTGGAGCTCTTGCAGGTGCCTGTAGCATGGCTGTTGGAGAGTTTGTCTCTGTTTCAACTCAACGAGACATAGCAAAGTCCATTGCTTACGAGTTAAAAGGAAGCAGTCCAACTAATATTGCAGAAACCAAGCAAGGTGAAGTTCCTCATGACATGGTCTTTCACAGTATATTAGCCACTTCAACACAAGGCGGAAAACTTCTATATGAATCACCTGTACGTATACAGTCCAATTCTTTGACACCTTCAAGATCTCCACTGACAAAAGTTATGGAATTTGATGCAAGAAGAACCATGATGGAGGAATCAAAACAGGACAATGACATAAAGTTAGAGCCACTGCCTAGTCCATTGAAGGCTGCAGCAGCGTCGTCTCTGGCTTTTCTCTTTGGAGCCTTTGTTCCTATGATGCCAGCTCTATTGGTGAGTGAAAACAGAATCAGGATTTTTTTGATGGTGCTTGTAGCATCATTAGCTCTGTGTTTATTTGGGGGAATTGGAGCTTATCTTGGTGGTTCATCAGTGAAAATATCTGCTATGAGAGTTTTACTTGGAGGGTGGATTTCAATGGCTCTCTCATATGGTTTACTTAAGCCCTTTGATCATGATGATTAGAGGAGTAGATTTTGGTTTAAGTAGAAAAAAGAAATAGTTTTTCAGGTTTCTACATACACTTCATTAGTGTAAAAGGTTGAAGCAAAATATAACATGAAAAATTGGTTACGGAGAAAATCAGGCTATTATAATGAAATAGAGTTGTAACGAATGACCATTACAATGAGGTTTCACTATTTTTTTCATTTCTTTTTCTATCAAAATTTGTTTGTGTATTTCTTTGGTTAAAGACACCATCTAATTAAACAATGCAAAGACAAAATTGCAACAAAATAAATACACCTAACAAAGTCTTCCTAGTCTATTTAAATTTAAAATATAGGAAAGAAGCAAACTCAAGCACAAATTGCTTTAAAATGATCTTGAACATAAGTGGATCGATCATAAGAAAAGAGAGAATTGATAACTTTTTTATCAACATAAAAAAATCAAAGTTGAAAACCTAGCGAACTCAACAATATTTTTTACACTTAATTAATGCATTTCTTTGGTAGTCATAAAAGATTGGTGCCTAATATGACATGGCGATAAAGATGTTAAATGTGGGGGTTGAGCTTAAATACTGATCATAATCCAACTCGTTTAATTTTTAATCATTTTATTTGTTTGTTTGTATCTTTTTTTAACATATTTATTTTTAAAAATTCTTCATTGATTTAGACTATATATTAACCCAACTTTTAATAAATAAAATAAATTAAGCACATAAATAGGCGGATCAATAACCCTCCAACCCCTTAAATGGATCAGGTTTGATTTTGTTATCCCTACGTGACATCATAAATTGTCGTGTGCTACTCTCCTTGTCCTTGGGAAACGATGGACTTGTGTGATGCACAACCATTTTAACCAGCTAAGAGTCTTATTTTAAAAAATTGTTTGTGATAACATTAAAAATAGGATTTTCAATATTATTTTTTTTATAAAGGATTTTCAGTATCTTGGAAGTAAAAGCTCTAAGATTTGGCGTTCTAATGTAATCAATGATTGAATGCACGTGAAATGTTCCAAATTACCAATGAGACCTTAGGAATTTGATTCTTTAGAATCTGACCATCATGCGTGTACGGGAGAGTTGCTCTGATGATATATTTTTCACCTCTAATCATAAAATGATAGATTCAAGTCAAGAAAATAAAAAGTAGAAAGTATATAAATAAAAAAAAACCTAAAGAGAGGTAAAAAAATAGAATTACTATGCATAAATTCTTTGTTAAAAGTCCACCATAATACCTGTGAAGGCTGTGATTAACAAAAAAGAAACAAATATACGGAGGACACACACCTTCAAAATATGTCCAAGAATTACTCATTCTAAAAATATTTTCGACATAGCTTTATATTTTGACATTTCTTTCAAATTTACTATGAAAACCGTTTTTATTTAATCGAGCATCTATCAAAAACATAGTTATTTAATTATGAATAACACGTTAAAACTGATCATAATTCATAATAATATAGTCACAAACAGCCAAACAATGAAAGCAAGATCTTCCTCACTAAGGTGCACGTATACGCAACGTAACGAGCTATAGGGATAGAAACGACCACGTCGTTGAGATTTAACTACTACTCCCTCCGTTTCACAAAGAGTGGCCTAGTTTGACTTGGCACGGAGTTTAAGAAAATAAAAAAGACTTTTGAATCTTGTGGCCCTAAATTAAAGTTATGTCAAATGTACAAAATTGCCCTTTAATCTTGTGGTCTTAAACATGCCACGTGGAAAGTTGAAAGTAAAATGTTACCAAAAAAGGAAAGAGGTCATTCTTTTTTAAACAAACTAAAAAGAAAAGGGGGTCATTCTTTTTTAAACGGAGGGAGTAGTATTTGTTTCTACGTCATTGACATATATTATACTCTATAATTAGATAGGCCACTATGAGATAAGATCCAAACGAAAAAAAATTAAAAAAATTATTCCCTCTTAAAATAAGTATCATTTTAGCAACAACCAAAAAATAAGTATGGTTCTAAAAATTTAAAACAAAAAAATCGCATTTGTTTCTAACTATACTTTTGTATTAAAGAATGATTCATTCTTAATAATGCTTAATTCTCAAAAGACATACTTGTTAAGAAGTTGGACATCCGTAGAGCGATGAGAATTTAATCATTTGGATAAACCTCTCTTCATAAGTTAACTTTTGGAATTGATTTAGACCCATAATCCATCTATTTATATAGTATCAGATTCAGACTCATCTCAATTTATTGTTTGTACAAAGAGCAATGATGAAGCCAATATAGCATGGTAACAAAAGGGTATGGCATAGGAGTTGCCAATAATTTAATAAACCCAACTCCCCTCTCCTCACTTTCACATTATGCATGTCACTTTTATTTAATAATCACCATCCTCTTCTTCAGTCATCACCATCTTTAAAAACTTAGCTACATTTTCCATCCATTAACATCTCTAGCTAATAAAAATGAAGCATCTAGATAGTAAAGACTTAGCTTCTTCCTTACCTGTTCTTCCAAGATTAGATCGCCTCGATTTCCTGGTAACTACTTCCTCTGTTCACTTTTATTTGTCCATTATACTAAAAATAAATGTTCACTTTTCGTGACATATCATGCAGCTGCAGGTTCTGGAAGAGAAACATGGGATGTCACCAAAAAATGAGAAAGGAGAAGAAGACTCAGAGTACTGCAGGAGTACTCTGAGTCTATCTACTGCACTTCAACAAGTTCATCACAAAGGCACTCTTGTTGATCGACTCACTGCACTCGAGAATCGAGTTTTTAAGGTTTAAGATCGTAAGATTAAAGAATATTTTAATATATATTACACGTATTTTTAGTTTAAGATAATCACAAGATTGATCCAAAAGTTATTATTATTCTTTAAAACTCTGTGTTCAGTCAAACTAAGACAATAACATATGTAATATATAAAATATTGATTTGTGTTGTTTAGTTGCAGCTGAGCTTAGAAATGGAAGAAGAGAAAACATCAAGGTCGAGTTCATCCAAGTCAAGAAATCATGACAACGAAGACGAAAAGGCCAATCTCAAACATAAACAACTCCAGGTAAATAAATAACGTTTAGATAAAATGAAAGTCTAGATAGTCAACCAATTAACCAACTGATAAGCGGAATATAATTTCCTTTTTAAATAAAAATAAGAAGATTTATCACTTCTTTTCTTCAAAAGCATCCTTGATGTTACTCAAGTGAAACGGTTAGACTGGGTAAAAGTTCACATTGGTTGGGGGATGGATTAGTGGTCTGTTTATATGGACTTGAGCAATCCTCCCCTCATGAGTTAACTTTTGGGATTGAGTTAATCTCAGGGGTCATATCTTTACATGGTATCAAAGCCTAGGTTCATCCTTGTTTGGGCTCCCATTCCACGCTCCAGTTGGGCGCGGGATGGGGTCTTGGACTAATGGTCTCCTCCCTTTAGCTTTTGGGGTTGAGTTAGGTCCGATATCATATCTTTACTGAAAAAAATAATATGAACCGATAGTACATTTTATACTTTACTTGCTTAATTATCTTTTTATCATACAATATATAGGCTTGTGTCTATATATAACAATTAATACATGATCAGTTCTTTAATTTGTCACAACATATGATTATTGGCTAATATTAATAATATATATTGTTTTTTTTTTTACAGGAAGAAGCATCGACAGTATCTTTAAGTAGTGAGAAATCAGATAAAGTTGTTGGTAATGCTAAAATGACAGAGAAAAAATGGCGCCTTGGCAGCTGGCTTCGATTGGGATGTAATTAAAATTTGAAAATATGTATGTAATTTAATTATATTCCCAGTACTTGCAATTTGTACTTGTTTAAGATGCAAGTGGAATATTGTTTGCTTATGTTTTCTCATACATTATACCTATCCGCTAGCAGAATTAAAATTTAAACGTTTTCTTGATGTTATGAATTTATAGAAAGTGATTTAACTAAATTTTATCGGAATATTTATTTTTCCTATTAAAGTTTGAGCTAAAACTATTAAAAATGAGTGGGTGACTTGATCTTGTGCAATAATCTAGGCTGCTGAGATCTTTTGGTGATTGTCAAAGTATAATAATGGAGTAATAAAGAGAGATATCATTAATGCTGGCAGGAGCAAGATAATGTGAATATTGGATAATGATTTGACTTTAATATTTTACATTTAAATGGGATATGGTCTTTTCATGATATACTATACTATATATTAATTTTACAAAAAAATACATGAAAAACAAAACAATTGCATCTCTTAATTAATAATTAAAAGTTCTGAAAGAAAACTCAATCAATTAAGCAACTTATTTTGTACGTGGAAGCACGAGTATATGCATAATAATAATGATTAGGAAACGTTTAGCTAGCTTAGAACGTACGATGGTCTATGATCCATGAGAAAATTAGAGTTTCTAAATTATGAGACGCAACTCAATGAAATGTGTAAGCCTAAAAGTTAAAATTATAGAAAGTACTCTAGCAATAGTCCTAGATTTACCAAATATGTATCCTTATTTACCCCCCCCCCCCCCCCTCTTTCCCTCTTTGTTTCTTTTTTCTATTATAAATATAAGTAAGTGCAGCAAGTGTTTGAGAGATTATTTTCGAACGATTGATCTATTATTTGATATGTGCTAGGAATGATTATAATGTTCGGCTAACTTGTTATCTTTTGATGGATCAATTCTATATATATGAAGTAAACACTATTTCAAAAACTTAACAACAACAAAAAGCTAAGTAATGAAACAGTAACAAAGAAAGGATCATGAGATGTCCGAATAATCAGATTTGAAGTGAGAAGCATAGACTTTTTGCCTAAATTAATACAATCACACAAACTCTTTTGCTTGCCTAATATTTTGCTAAATGTATCATTCGGTTTACACCTTCATATCGACATACTTGTATATTAGGTTTATGACAATATATATATGAGTAATGGCTTTGTGTTATCCTATCATACATGTTGATGTGTAATCTTCTTAAGTCATTATGAGTATATGAATGTATTTGGATTGATTTATTTTTAATCATTTTGACTTTCAAATTAATTTTTAAATTTTAAAAATGTTTGAGTAACTCAAAAAGTGTTTTTAAGAACTTTTTAAAGCTGAATTGAGTGTTCCCAAGAATTATAACTTG
>JAJOOE010002225.1:0-67553 GCA_036250405.1 Solanum raphanifolium
AAGAAGTTGACGACTTGATATATCCCATTTTAATATGCATTTAGTAATGCTTGAAACTAAAATTTAAAAATAAATAAAAAAGAATTTGTAACTCACTTTGTTCGACACTTTTCACTATTAATTCTTATTTTTAACAAAGTACAAAAGATGTTAAAGTGGGTAAAATAATATATATTTTTAAAAATTATACTTTTTATTATAAATAATCAATTTTTGTATAGAAATTTTAACTCATAATTTATTCTTGATAAAAATTTGGGGGCCTAAGTGAAAAGAATTATTTTCCAAAGCATAGAGCCGGCACTGAGTAAGCCTAGAGAAAAAACTCAGATTCCAAAATCTAATTTTGGAAGACAAAGAGGTACTTACACCTATAGTGATAACAATTAACTTTTATGGAGATATAATTTAGTCTCATCAATATAGACATTAACATTTACAACATTTTACAGGCCTAAAAATGATGCAAAATTGAAAAATATTATCTATAAAGCATGCAGTACAATTAGTGGAATATGTGTTGGTCCTTCAAAAGTCTCGCTTCTAATACAAAGTATATCAACCAAAAGTTAAATGCTTTGATAAATCACTGAAATAATTTCTGACAGGAAAAACTGAAATAATTTCTAACAAAAATGAAGAGATTAGTTTATGAAATTTACTGTCTCTACAGGTCAAACCTATCAAACCAAAATTCAACTGAAATTTATCAAATTTCTATACTAAGAAGAATCATTGTCGCGGTTATCATCTGAAACCATGAATTACCTACATCATTCTCAACATAGCTGCAAAAGTTATGACAATACTAATATAAACCTTAGCTACAAACTTATAACTTAAAATTCAATTATTTAGCAAAACCACAATAGAACTGACAATTATAGAATATAAAGAAAGGAAAAATGAACATCTCTTGAAATTATGCGACACGTGCAGAAATAACAAAGAAAGAGGAATCAGCTTAAAGTTCAATTAAATCAAAATTGAGATAAATCACAGGAATAATGACTAATTTTCTTGAAATACTTTTAAATAGGAAGAGACAATATTTTTACAATGAATTTAGGCATTAGAACTTTTGGGGGAAAAGTCGCATGTGTTCCCAATTCTTGGCAACCTTCATCAACTTCATCATCATTTCAATGACCTAGATTATTACTTTCTTCCACTAAAACATTAAAAATCTTCTATGACGAAACATTTTCGAAGAATTGAGAAAACTATCGGAGGATATAAAAAGTCATTATGTAACAATGATTAAGAACTGAAAACCTGAGAAGCAGAGAAATTGGAACTTCAATCCAACAACTTCATTACTATGATTGAGAGAAAGAATAACAAAGTGAAAATTGAAAAGGTGAGTAGAGATGGAGAGTTCAATGTTGGCCAGAAGAAAACCTCGTCAAATAAACTTTCAATATCACGGGAACTATAAATTTTATTAACAAAGACACGTGGGGACTTGAAAGAAATTACACGCTAGGTTATAATTAATACTTTATGTATTATCAAAGCTAGTACAGTACTTGTTTAATAAAGTGGGCCCTAACATAGTACAACTTGAATTACATTTGGAACATCTTTTTGGAGCTATGTTTGTCCTTTCCAACTCCCTCTTCTAAATAAGGGTTAATCAATTAATGATTGTACCAACAACACTGTGAGTTGTACTATAAACCTGAACGAGGTTGATTGGTCATTGAACATCTTTTTTTATCATGTATTGTACTTCTTTCTCATCAAGCACGTGTAAATGCTCACTAATTTTTTTTCCCTTCATTTGCATAGCATTGTTTTCTTTCATTGATTTCTAGGTTTATAAATATTTTACATAATTTCTCTCTCTAAAATTATACAATTTTTCTTTTTAATGGTTCTCATTCTTTATCTGATATTAAGAAATTTATCATTCAAATTGTGAGCTATTTATGTTTTTTTTTTTTAGGTTTTTAGGCAATCTTTCTTTAGTTATTGCACTTTCATTGTCTGTAATTGCCATTTGTTCTTCTAGGTAGTTTTCTATAATTTTTCTGATATGCTTATTCAATATTCATGTTTGAATTAAGATACTAAGGGGCAATCTTATGAGATGTATTACAAATTATGTGTTATGTCTTTAAATTGAATTTTTCTTGGTTAATTTAATTTAAAAATTGGTGTTTGATAGTATGTTTGAACGAACTAAAACACTTTTTCATTCCTTTTCCCGACAGATTTTCTACAACATACTCTCTTGTTAATTATGAAGATTCTGGGTCAGTCATTAATTTGTTTGGCTTATGTTGCCGAATGTAAGCGTTAATATGGTCGGAAGTATATACTTGGACCTGAAAATCTTTATATATTCCTTTTATCTTTTCAGTAGTTCAAAATACTTATTTGTTAGAGTTTGAACTTCCAAGATATTACTAGTGTTTTCACTGTTATTGACTATCCACGACCACTTTCTCAAACTTTCTTTGCGTTATTTACTTTAGCAATTCCTCACTTAGACATTTGATATTTACATGATTTTTCTAGTGTGGGGTTATTATTAGCATAAGAACAACAAATCTGAAGGGATGGATGATTGTAAGATGGAGCAAAACAAGGCAATGTGAGACTCAAAACCATTCTCTTATTCTTTGTTGTAGGATATGCTATGCTTAAAATCCTTCGGACGTCAATCACTGCAACTTTAGAAAAAGAGAAACGTCGTATATTTCATGAATTTTAAAAAACTTAGACAAGGAGAGACTGTAGAAATTAGTTTGTTATGCTACATTGTGTAATTATCATATAGTGCGGTTAAATGGTACAAGAAAATTGATGTACCAAGTTTGGGTTGACCAAGCTAAGAAGTTTAAGAAATTTAGAGAGCCTATGTAGTAAAATTTGCATGCAGGCACAAGACACTATTACTTGGTTTGTACCATCTGTGCACAAATTTTTTGAAGATCTGTATTTGCCCTTCCCTAATGTTTCACATATATGCTTTCTACTCACACATCAATCATACCATCATCACTAAGTTTATGCAATCTTAGCTTTATATTTTTTGATTTGGTATTTTGTTGTTTTTTTCGTATTTCTTTGTTAATATCCTTCGGCAACAAACGACTATGCAAAGAATACACCACATGGAAAAACCGACTACACAATATATTCACCACATGAATATATAAAATGTTGAGCCGGTGCTGGAATGGGTATTTCAGAAGTGACAGCATGCCTGAGGAAGTTGTCGTAAAGATTGTATATTGCTTCCATGGACAATCTATTGGTACAAACACTCGATAATTCAAAATGAAATTTCTTTTGTTGATTACTGATGTGCATCCGTTTGTTGTGGTAACAAATTTCTTCGGTGCTCTGAGAGCACGAATATATAATGATGAGGTGAGGAAATGGGTTTTAGGCACTGGAATTAGAGCCATTGAGGAAAAACTTTGGGACTCTAGAGAGGGACCCCAAAATTTTGACCAGCAAAAATTAACCTTGAGAAGCTCTTTGGGTATGGTAACATGCTTGTTCAAGAGCAAGAGAATGTTCTGAGAGTCCAGTTGGCTGAAACCTATCTTAAAAGAGGCAACTCTCGAAAATGCTAACGTGGCTGCCATCAACATTGGAAATTACTAAAAACCTTCACTAATCTCAAAGTCTAAACATGAGGTTAGGACCTTTTTTTCTCAAAAGCTTTAATAATAAAATTGAAATTCACAGAAAAAAATTCTCTAAAAAGTTTTTCATTATTGTGTAGATGTAGGGGCGTGACATGATAATCGTCAAATTGCTTGAAGTCTCTAATGATTCAACTTCAAGGGGTGATGTATTTCATTTCTACAACTTTTTTGAGGCATTTTGTAAGGGTAGCTATAGAAGGTAACAGAACTATTAAATATTGTGTAAATCAATTGGGTTCAGAGTTAAGGGAATACAAACTCCAAATAATATTTTGTTTTCAGTTTTTGTCATTATTTTCTTCTGTAATCAGCTTCTTGAATTGAATTTTAATGGTAGAGGATATGTTTTAAGCAGCATTTTCAGTTCTATAGAATGTGTAGAAAATCATTTATGAGAAGTTGTAGTGGAATTGTTTACTCTTTTGTTAGAACTATAATTTAATTTGTGTGTTGGGCCGTTCTCTAGCACGGGCTATGCCCATCTAGTAAAACCAGACATGGTCATTCCATAAAAGCCCTTTTTGAACCAACAGTATTGCTGGGAAGTGAAAATTCAAATGATAAGTTTTTCTCTACCTTTTACACTACGTATATTATCCTTCTCTAAGTCTTTTATTTCACCAAATCCCCATTTCTCTCTTTCATTTGCTTTCTCTATTATTTTTTTTGCTCTCTTCCAATGACCAACTCTCATGCGAAGAATGTCCCCCCTCCTCCTCCTCCTACCTAATCTCCCCCTCCATCTTCCCCTGCCCCTTCCCCTCATCGTGTTCGTGAGAAGGCTACACCAACTGCTGACACTGAGATCTTAGGGATTTATAGTAGTAGCACCTCCATCCACTCAGTCAATGCTCCTAGAAAGAGGGGAAACATGTTGAATGTTGGATAGGAACATTTGAGGTTCGGGACAAAAGGCCCAATTATGACACTTTCAGCTGCTGATGCTCCAAAAGCTTCAACATTGGGCCTTTTGGCCGGAACCACAGATGTTCCTTCCACAACATTCAACATTCTTCCCCTCTTTCTAGGAGGACCATTGACTGAGTGGATGGGGGAGCTACTCCCATAAGCCCCTAAGATCTCAGTGTCAACAGTTGGTGTAGCCTACTTGCGAACCCAAGGAGGGGAATGGGCAGGAGAAGATGGAGGGGGAGATTGGGGAGGGGGAGGAGGAAGAGGGGGCATATTCTTAGCATGAGAGTTGGCCATTAGGACAGAGAAAAAAAATAATAATAGAGAAAGCAAATAAAAGAGAGAAATGAGGATTTGGTGAAATAAAAGACTTAGAGAAGGATTATATATATAGTGTGAAATGTCGAGAAAAACATAACATTTGAAATTTTTCACATTCCACCAATAGTGTCGGTTCACAAAGGGCTTTTATGGAATGACCCTATCTAGTTTTATGTATATATGTTTACCACATCTTTAATTTATTTTCTCATGAGATTTGTTTAATTTAAATTTTTACTTCCTAATTAAAACTTTATGTTTTCTTTGAAAATGTTGAAGCGTGTGACAATGTCATTTAAAATTATGTTTGACTGATTAAATAGCACATATTTTTAATTAATTACTTACTAATGTTTTTAACTCGCACATTTCTTACATGTGGCCGGATTCGTTTTGGAGATAGAAAGATTTCAACATAGTTATAATTCGCCGTCTCCAATACCATATTGAAAAGTTTGAGTGCTTCGAGTCTTCTCCCCAATTCTAGGAAGGCAAAGAATTAGGAGTGAATTATTCATAACCTTAAGCTAAACTCATGATAAAAAGTACTGGAATTAGCACAAATATATTGGTGAGCAGTGGCATAGGCAGAAAATTCGTGAAGGGTGTCCAAAATAAAGCCAACATAGAAAAAAAATGTGGCCATGGGGAATTGAACCTCAATGGCAAACAAACTTCTTCACACTATTGCCACTACCACTCTATATACAACAAAGTATTTTAATTTTTCATTTAATTAACCGTTTTACAGAAGCCCATGCAGTGATTCGAACTTAGGTATTGTGTACATATTGGACACACTTTTGCCACTGAGCTACGACTCATTGTTGTTGTTTAGGGTGTTCAAAATTCTTAATATAGCAATATAAAGTAATATTTGACGTGACAGCAGTACTAAGAGGGCTAATTTACTGTATAAAAACAAGCTCAGGATGTTTATTCTAGAAACAGATCACTAGGAATCATGAAAATGATACTTAGGGAATGGAAAATACCATGGGAGATACTAGACATAGTGGAAGAAGCAAGACAAATTGTGGAACAAAACAGCTTCAAAGCTCAGCATGTATACATGGAAGGAAATCAACTAGCAGATGTCATTGCTAATAGTGCTTGCAGTAAGTCGGAGGTACAGGAATACAAGTATTTTGAACAACTACCATCTAATTGAAAAAGAATTCTAAGCATGGACAAAGCACAAATCGTAAGTTTGAGAATCAAAACAAGAAAGATAAAAGACATAAACAACCAGTATGGACCATAGTTACATTAATCAAGTTGTGGTGAGTCTCGCAAGATTTTATATGTTCACCTCAAATTTTTGCCAATGCTAGTGCTTAAAATCGGCGAGAAATAAAGAGCTATCTTCTTACAAAAGAGGTAATTGGCAAAAGTCGAGGAATATACATCCAAAGCACATCGTCCATTGTCATAGAGAAGAAGATCGAGAGCAGCATATTTGGATCCACAACTAGCAACGGTGTTAGATCCAAAAATTAGAACTTACTTAACCAAGATGAAGGAGAGATTAGAAACATAAAGGAGGAACAGTACCTATTGAAGTTGTTGAAGATGTGTAGTGGTACACCACCATGGTTTAATGCTGATGATCTAAATAGACAAAGGAGAATCATGAAGGCGGCACAGAGAAGAATATGAAAGAGGATTTTGAAACAAATGTTAGGGAAATTGTTAAAAATAGGGTGAGAAATAAAAAGGGTATTGATATATTTGGGCTAACATTCCTTTTCAAAGTTTGGCAAGGCAGACATGTATTTTTGATATTTATGATTGAATAAACGAGCTTCGAGCACAAATTTGATTTAAATAAAGTAATATTTGATCTATATATATCATGTAATTTTTCGACGAAGGGCGTCCAATCCATAGCTCCAGCCCTGTTGGTGAGATCAAGTTTAAGCAATTAATTAACAATGCAAACAAATATTAGAGTACTTTTTAAAATAGCTCAACACAATAATTATCGACTATTGGAGATTGCAATGTTAGTAATTTCTTTGTTGTGCTCTCACATATTAAAATATTATATGTAGATATGACATTAATAAAGTAGTCCATTGTATGATCTAATAAAGTATTAAAGTTTAGAGCCTTAAAAGTAATTTTCTATTCATATGAGTTTATTTTTGTTACACCTTGGTATTTGAAAGAGCTAAAATTAGAAAGAACTAAATTGGAAATTGTAACATCTCGCAATTTGAAGTAACTAGGAAGAAGCTTATAATCGGAAATAGTCATTTTTGGAAAGAATGGAAATCTGGAAATTTGTTTAAGTTAAGAAAAGTTGAGTTTTGGTCAACTTCAAATGGCCATAACTCCTAGCTCAAGATGAGTTAGGTGTATTTCCATATATGGTGGGAAACCTCTTGGAATGATCTTTCCAACTCCACAAAGTTTGCGTGATTCCGAGTTCATATGAGTAAGTTATGCCCTTCGGAAGTTCGGTTGTTCGAATAAGGAAAGTCCAATCCGGATTTTGGAAGGATAGTTTGGTCTTCTCCTTACCCAACTTAATTAATTCGTTTTTAGGAGTTTAATTGGGGTAAATTCAGATATTAGTCAGTTTTAGAAAAGTGATTTTCACGCTAGGGCTTGGAGAAAGGAGAAAAGAGGAGAAAGGAAAAGAACGTTCAAGATTCATCGAGATTAGCTTGTGGATTTCGTCGGGGGTGATCCCTACAAGGTATGTGAGATCACATAGCATTGGCTCCATTCACCCACACGCCAATCATCTTTAATTCAGTGATTTTCATCCTAAAAGAGTTAGAATTTGATGTCCTTGAGTTGTGTTTTTGAATTGTTTTCATTCTTGAACTTACATGTGATTGATGGGTTTTCTTGAGACGTTTTAGCTATGTTAAGAGTTGTTTAGATTTAAATTATAGTGTACATGTGTTGGGTATCTGAATATACGAAAGTTTTGAGAAGAGGAATCTATTTAAAATGATTTAGGATTAGAAAACGAGTTGAAAAACTAGTCAGACGCACCTAGGGAGGACCAGGCGTGTCGCGCCCCCATAGCGCCAGGAGTTTGGGGTGGCGCACCTGCAGTGCACCCAAAGTGATCCCCAAAAAGTTGGGGCCTGACGCGGCGCGCCCCGGATGCTCCCTGATTGTCATTTTTCACCCAGTTTTTGTCATTTAGTCCGTTTAAGCCCTTCTAAAGTGTATTAACACTTCTGATTAATTGTAACTACTCTAAATGACTTCTAAACATCTAGAAATCATCCATAAACATGAATCATAACCTTGAATCCATAAATTCAAATTCAAGGAAAGTTAAGAGCCAAGTCAAGGAAGTTCTTATAGTCTTTTCAAGAAGTCTTTTGCAAATGCTTTTTACTTTGGTTTAAGACTTAAAGTTCAAGTTGAGTAAAGAGTAAAGAGCAAAGCTTGAAGTTCATTTCTTCAAAAGTATATGAGGAATATGTATTCCCCAAGGGTTTAAAATGTTTTCACATTTAAACAAGAAAGGAAACCTCGATTTCCAAAGAGCTTTCGGGCTAGTTTTCAGAAAAGAGTAATCGCTTTCTAAATGAACTAAGAAGGGAAACTTTGATTTCCAAGATAGCCTTTGAGCTAAGTTTTTGAGCACTAATCTCAAATCACAGAAGGAGTATGTTTTTAAACATAAGAGTTAATATTATATTTTTCGGAGTAGTATTGAGAACCGATATAGGGGACAGTTCAGACAACTCATAGCCCCCATAAACCATGTAGCCATCATGGGTAGAAAAGGGCCATACTTTTTAGATGATTCCTTAAGTGCTTTTTAGCATAGACTAGTGGATCCACTTAATGAGTTAGGTTCTATACCCCCGGCAAGGTATAGGACGGTCCTTGGCAGCGTGAGGTAAACACTGTATCATCACTATAGCTCTTAAGTGATGGTTGTTGGTTTGAGAAACCCCCACAACAGTATTTTGTATTTTTATATACAGAAAGAGTTTATATTGTATCTTTGCATACATACAGAGTTATTATTGTATTTCTAAATACACAAAGTTGACATCATGTTTCAAACAACTTTTCCTTATATTGAACTTGTTTCTAAACTGCTTTATATTTAAATGAGTTCAGGAGCTGAGTTGAACCAGGTAAGTTCTTCAGTTCCTTTCAGATTCTTTTCAAGCTTAAGTTGCGTTTAGCATTCCAACTCGCATACTCGTACATTCAATGTATTGATGCCAGTTGGCCTGCTTCGTCTTATGATGCAGACACACGTAACCATGATTAGCATCCAGCGCATCGTTGATCCAGTTGAGCTCAGAGTTGTTGGTGAGCCTCCTTGCTTTCCGAAGGATCCCCTTTTTCATTACTTTATCATTTTAGTTCATTAGGATGTTGGAGGTCTTTTCCTGGCATCCATCTCAGTTATTAGAGGCTTTATAGATAGAAAGTCAGTTAGTTCATTTGTCTTTACTTTGTTATTAGCTTATGTTCAGAATTGAGTTGCCACTTTGGCTAAGTTAAATGTTTATTTCTAAAACATTATGAGTTCAGTTTGAGACAGTTAAGTTATTTAGCATATGAATCCTTTTCTTAATGCTTAAAGTGTTCCGTTAAGTAAGTAAGCCAGGCCAAGGGTTCACTTGGGGCCAACAATGGTTCTCGAGTGCGGGCCACGTCCAGGGTGTAGGCTCAGGGAGTGACAGAAATAGCAAAATCTAAAATATTGCAAGTTAGGCTTAAGTTGTGAGTTTTGAGTCAACTTCAAACGACTATAACTTTAAGTACATGATGAGCTAGGTGGCCCATAAAATATCAAATGAAAGGTCTTGGAATCCTCTTTCCAAGTCCACCGAGATTGCTACATTGCTAGCATGGGTCCAACATTTTATATTTTCAAGTTGTGGATGTTGTGCATAATCATTTGATGACGAAGGATAGCAGCAAACAATAAATAAATTGTTCAAAAGTAGCACATCAAAAAAAAAAAACTAGAATTGCATATGTTGATATGATTGACGCAAGGAAAAGACAATTATGTGCAAAAGTTGATCAATGATAGATGCCAAAATAGAATCAATATAGACTGTCAATGAAAGATCATAACATTAGCTACTGTGCTTTTTAAAGGTAAATTTAACTACAACCTACGGGGCTAAAAATGACATATCAGATTTAAGTTGTAACAATTAGCCAAAGTGCTTACTCCAACCCTCAAAAAAGGAGAGAAATGTTTGTCTGAACCTATAACAACATAACTATAGATACTGGTGTTATTCTTAAGACAATTAGGCCTTCCATACATGAAAAATAAGATAACACCAGTAATGACTAACAAAATTTCTTATCTAATCCTCAGATTTTAGTCATAGATAACTTCAAAATTGAACTTAATCGGTTGTCTGTTATTACCACGTAGATCATCTACTTCTAACTCATATTGTTAGTGTACCTTGAAATGAGACGTACAGTTAGATAGAAGTAGCATAATTTTTTTTCCAATCTAGATGTAAGAATAGCATAAATGAACAATAAACTGCATTTCTCTTATTCTTCATGGTTATGATGTTACACACTATAGTAGACATTTGTCAACAGTAAGAATAGGAACGGGGATTTGAGTTTGCTTTGTCTTGAAACCTGTAAATCAGCAAGTGTTTTTTGCTTTTAGCTTTAAGAAACATAAGAATGTGCTTTATCTCATAATCCTCACATATTTGACCTTTTCTTCTCATATTCACATGTATTTGGCTTCCAATGCTAACAACAATAAAATGTCGCACTTGCCCTTTTTCTTTATATTTTATTTATGCACCGTATATCTGTCTTCTAGTTTCATCTCATGAAGCATCTGATTGCAATTCCTCACCTTAGCACATATACATAAATGTTTACTTACCTATTGTTTGCCAAGACTTAACAGAAGTGATCAAATCCAATATGCACTAAATACAAAATATAACACCATAATCTTCACTAACCACTACCAGTACACTAAACACAACACTATGGTTCCTTTTGAACAAAAAGGGGCCAAAATTTGAAGAACCTGGAAAAAGTATGTGAGATTGTACCTGAAGGACTTGAAAATGAAGAGAATCTGAAATCAACCCTTCCCATAGTTTAGCCTACTTCTTGTTCTGTCTCTAAACCTTGATTGTTTTCTGCCACATTAGCTAAGTCGAGGTATAGTTATAAAAGTGAGCAAGGATCCAAAAGTATTAATTGTCACGTATATCAAACGTCTTTAATCGCAAAGGAGTTAAATCCAGAATACTATTTTGTTGAATAGTATTTTTTCATGCTGCACGCCCTTCAATTACTTCTACAAGAGGCTTCTACACGATTATACCAACATAATAAGACAATTAGACAACTATGAAAATTTCGGAAACAACTTCTCTACTTTCATAATGTAGAGATAAGGTCTTATTACATTTTATCCTCTCCATACTCTATTTGTGGAATTTGACTGGCAATGTTGTTGTTATTATTGACAACTATGAGAATTATCAAATAGGTCACTACGACTAAAAATCCTCGGATTAAAAGAGTAGTTTTTGTATAAATACCTCATTTCGTTAATTAGATTTTGATATCAATAACTTGTCCATGTTAGAACGTTTATTGAAAAGACTAAAATTCACACGTTAGTGCGAGATTAAAACATTGTTTTGAACCCAAAATGATGTCAAAGTTTTTATGACGATTAACCTCAAGCTACAACAGACCACTCAAAATTTATTGCAAAGGGTGACAAAACATGCGCAGCAACAATTGAGGAGGGATATATCACAAATTCTAACATCAACATCTTCAAAATCACATCTTTATTTCCAATGTGAGACTTCCCACCCAAGAAATGGGATCTCAAATAGAGTGGTTAAATTCAGAGAGGTCATCAATGCTCAAAACTATCCTAAGATACACTCACAGTTCAAAACATGTACATCAACCAAGTAAGCATAATTACAAATTCAATATCAATAAAGAAACTAAATTTGTCTATTGCATGAATAGAAATACCATTTCGATTATTCCCTTTGTTGACGACCAAAAATTGGGAAATACGTTGAAGATACGAACTTTCAGTTTAACTTACCCATTTGGTTAGAAAGAAATTTGAATGGAAAAGTCAAATTTTCAGCCATGTATTACCCCTTATTAGAAATGACCCATTTTTATTTTTCCCTTTGATTAGAAACAAAAATCCAATTGTCATTCTCAGTTTATCATTTGAGCACAAAGAAAATTGAAGAGAGAAGAAGAACAAAGGGATAAGAAATACCTTAAACTGCAGCAACACTTTCAGAAGATGGAAGATGAAGAGAGCTAACACTTTTAAGAGATGGAAGATGAAGAGAGTTGTGGGAAGTGGAAAGAGAAAGCCAAGATCCATGTTTTGTAGCAAGTATAATCAACAAAAAAATAAAGACATGTCTGTCATTTCATAATATAGATGTCTCTCGAAAAATGCATGAAAAATTTATAGCCAATGAAATTGGGCCACAAACAATAAAATATTAAATGCATCATAGTATAGTATAAATAGCTTTTGGTCCAATTCTTTAATGCAGTGTTCGTCCAAGAAGTCCCATATACATTGAAAAACATCCTTTCAGTGAGGCAATTATTATATGAATTGTTAACTTAATTGTATAAGTAATAAGTTGACAAATATTAAAAAGATAAGAGTTAGAACCATAGAATTTGACCCAAGAAGTTGACAACTTGATATATCCCATTTTAATATGCTCTTAGTAATGCTTGAAACTAAAATTTAAAAAGAAATAAAAAAGAATTTGTAACTCACTTTGTTCAACACTTTTCACTATTAATTCTTATTTTTAACAAAGTACAAAAGATGTTAAAATGGGTAAAATAATATATATTTTTAAAAATTATACTTTTTATCATAAATAATCAATTTTTGTATAGAAATTTTAACTCATAATTTATTCTTGATAAAACTTTGGGGGCCTAAGGCAAAAGCCTTATTTTCCAAAGCCTAGAGCCGGCACTGAGTAAGCCCAGAGAAAAACTCAGATTCCAAAATCTAATTTTGGAAGACCAAGAGGTACTTACACCTATAGTGATAACATTTAACTTGTATGGAGATATAATTTTGTCTCATCAATATAGACATTAACATTTACAACACTTTACAGGCCTAAAATTTATGCAAAATTGAAAAATATTATCTATAAGGCATGCAATACATTAGTGGAGTATTTGTTGGTCCTTCAAAATTCTCACTTCTAAAACAATGTATATTAACAAAACCTTAAATACTTTGGTAAATCACTAAAATAATTTTTGACAGGAAAAACTGAAATAATGTACAACAAAAATGAAGATATTAGTTTACGAAATTTACTGTCTCTACAGGTCAAACCTATCAAACCAAAATTCAACTGAAATTTATCAAATTTCTATACTAAGAAGAATCATTGCCGCGGTTATCATCTGAAACCATGAATTACCGACATCATTCTCAACATAGCCGCAGAAGTTATGACAATACTAATATAAACCTTAGGTACAAACTTATAACTTAAAATTCAATGCTTTATCAAAACCACAATAGAACTTAAAATTATAGAATATAAATAAAGAAAAAAAGTACATCTCTTGAAATTGTGTAACATGTGCAGAAATAACAAAGAAAGAGGAATCAACTTATAAAGTTAAATTAAATCCGTATAGAGATAAATCACAAGAATAATGACTAATTTTCTTGCAATACTTTTAAATAGGAAGAGACAATGATTTAACAGTGAATTTAGGCATTAGACACGCAGGGACTTAAAAGAATTTACATGCCAGGTTATAATTAATACTTTATGTATTATCAAAGCTAGTATAGTACTTGTTTAATAAAGTGGGCCCTAACATAGTACAACTTGAATTACATTTGGAACAACTTTTTGGAGTTGTGTTCGTCCTTTCCAACTCCCTCTTCTAAATAAGGGTTAATCAATTAATATTTGTACCAACAACACTGTGAGTTGTACTATAAACCTGGATGAGTTTGATCGGTCATTGAACATCTTTTTTATAATGTGTTGTACTTCTTTCTCATCAAACACGTGTAAATACTCACTAATTTTTTCCCCTCATTTGCATAGCATTTTCTTTCATTGACTTCTAGGTTTATAAATATTTTACATAATTTCTCTCTCTAAAATTATACAATTTTTCTTTTTAATGGTTCTCATTCTTTATCTGATATTAAGAAATTTATCATTCAAATTATGAGCTATTTATGTTTTTTTTTAGGTTTTAAGGCAATCTTTGTTTTGTTATTGCACTTTCATTGTTTGTAATTGCCATTTGTTCTTCTAGGTAGTTTTCTATAATTTTTCTGTTATGCTTATTCAATAGTCATGTTTGAATTGAGATACTAAGGTGTAATCTTATGAGATGTATTACAAATTATGTGTTCTATCTTTAAATTGTATATTGCTTGGTTAACTTAATTTAAAAATTGGGGTTCGATAGTATGTTCGAACGAACTAAAACACTTTTTCATTTCTTTTCGCGATAGATTTTCTACAACATACTCTCCTGTTAATTATGAGGATTCTGGGACAGTAATGAATTTTTTTGGCTTCTGTTGCTAAATATAAGCCTTAATATGGTCGGACGTATATGATTGAACCTGAAAATCTTTATATATTCCTTTTATCTTTTCAGTAGTGCAAAATACTTATTTGTTAGAGTTTAAACTTCCAAGATATTACTAGTGTTTTCACTGTTATTGAATATCCACGACCACTTTCTCAAACTTTTTTTTACATTATTTACTTTAGCAATTCCTCACTTACACATTTGATATTTAGATGATTTTTCTAGTGAGGAGTGATTATCTGAAGGGATGGATCATTGTAAAATGGAGCAAAACAGGTCAATGTGAGACTCAAAACCTTTCTCTTATTCTTTGTTGTAGGATATGATATGCTGAAAATCCTTCGGACGTCAATCACTGCAACTTTAGAAAAAGAGAAACGTTGTATATTTCATGTATATTAACAATTATAGACAAGGAGAGTGAGAGAAGGAGATATGATCCAGGAACAACGAAATTACAACATTCTCAGTGTTCCTAAATGATATGCGCTTAAGGATCACGCCTTGGTGAACATCTCTTTTCTATATTTATTCATATTTACTCTAGACTGGACATCACTTCATGCACTTAAATAATGATTGCGTTGGTATTAATCTACAAAGTTTAGTCATCTAGAAAGTGAGTACTAGATATCTATGGAAAACATAAAAAAAAAAACTCATTCGTTTTTCCGTTACATGCTTACAGATGGGAAAATCAAGACTAGGGATTAAGATATAGAGGGTGGTTATGAATTAGTTATATTTACTAAGAGCCACAAAATAAGTAACTTTTTGTGTTCATTATGGTTGTGTTGACACATTATAGGACCTAATCCAGAGAGCAAATACACCTCTGAAGAAACGATTGGAAGCTACATATAAGATGTAGAATCTCTTAATAGTGTGAGATCTTTCGAGAAAAACCTTACAATCATGGCAGACAATATCACACTCATTTTCAAGCTTTATGCAGATCTGAACTTTATTATAGTGGACTTTTGTGTTTGGGGTTCATAGTTGCTATGGTGAAGATGAAACATCAGCTTTCCCTCTTAGGCTTCATTTTACTTTAAATTAAATTCGTTCACTAACTTCTAAATTTTTGAAAAGTATTGTTTCAATGTGTCGATAAATTTCTTCAAATATGTCGATTCTCTATTTTAAAGTTATTCAATATAGATTATATCATTCATTTTCAGATCCTGAAGAAAAATTTAGATTCAACTCGCACTAATATTTACCCTTATATATAAGTGAGCAACAGAAGGACTAATACTAAAATCAATAATTGTAGAAAAATCAGAGAGATGCCAGACACCACCTTTGCCAACCGGGAAGAGCTTTATCTAGCTTCTTCAAGTAGTGGCTCCACTTACGACTATCACTTTGGATATGGTATTTGTACTTGAATACTCCACTGTCTCTCAGGTTACTTCGGCTCCTTCATGTTAATATTGAAAACATAGATAACATACCAACCCCATTTGCAGTTCAATTTCTGAATCCAATATTGTTCATCATCTAACACATTCAAAAATCAGCACTAACTTATTGATCAATTGTACATTTGTAGCTTCTGATTTTCTTGTTTACTATATCATTGTGTAACAAGTAAGTTTTTTTCTTATTGGAAGAATGTGTTATGCTCATATTTTTATGTCATTTTTGAGTTGTCCAGGTACCTTCTAAATTACTCGATCTATCATCTCCACTACACCAACCCCATTTGCAGATCAATCTGAATCTAATACTATTCATAATCTAACACATTCAAAAATCAACACTACCTTATTGATCAATTGTACATTTGTAGCTTTTGATTTTCTTGTTTACTGTATCATTGTGTAACAAGTAAGTTTTTTTCTTTTCAGAAGACTGTATTATGGTCATATTTCTCTGTCATTTTTGAGTTGTCCAAATACCTTCTAAATTACTCGATATATCATCTCCACTACACCAACCCCATTTGCAGATCAATTTTTGAATCTAATACTGTTCATCATCTAACACATTCAAAAATCCACACTAACTTATTGATAATTTTCTTGTTTACTGTATCATTGTGTAACAAGTAAGTTCTTTTCTTTTTGGAAGACTGTGTTATGGTCATATATCTATGTTATGTTTGAGTTGTCCAAGTACCTTCTAAATTACTCGATCTATCATCTCCACTACACCAACCCCATTTGCAGATCAATTTCTGAATCTAATATTGTTCATCATTTAACACATTCAAAAATCAACACTAACTTGTTGATCAATTGTACATTTGTAGCTTCTCATTTTCTTGTTTACTATATCATTGTTTAACAAGTAAGTGTTTCTCTTTTTGGAAGACTATGTTATGGTCATATTTCTATGTCATTTTTGAGTTTTCCAAGTACCTTCTAAATTACTTGATCTATCATCTCCACTACACCAACATCATTTGCAGATCAATCTGAATCTAATACTTTTCATTTGTAGTGAGTGAAATTTTTTGCAAGTAATTAAAAATTTCTTAAGTCTTAAGGTCACTAGAGGCAACAACTTAAGTTTCAAGAAGAACATAAGTGAGTTCATTCAAGTCATTCCTAAGTTTTGCGTCAACTTCAAACGACCATAACTCCTAGTCAAAGATGATTTAAGTGAGATACAACACAGAAAATTAAATTCCTTCGAGTCCTCTTTCGAACACCACTGAGTTTGCTCAATTCCGAGTTCTGAGTAAGAAGTTATGACTGATTTACTAACGTCGCGCAAACCTGGTAGCAGCTCCGCGACGCGGAGCCAATACGGACTTCACTGCCTGGTGAAAAATAATTCCGACTCCCAATTCGTTTTATTTATTTCTTTAAGGGTAGTTTAGTCCTAAAAACCCTTAGAAGGTCATCTAAATTTCCCTAAACGAGTAGAAAATCATGTTTCAAATCAAACCCTCTCATTCACTCCAAAGATTCTACGCTCAAGAAAATCAAGAAAAGCTAAGGCTAGGGTTCTTCTTTCTAGATTTTTCCTTCAAGTTCTTCAAGAAGATGTTCTTTCAGGTATGTAAGCTTCCATAGTGTTGGGTTTGTTCACCCACACGCCAATCATGTTAATTTCAGCTTTAAATTCGTTCTAAAAGTTAAAGCTTTGATGTTCTTGTTATTTATTCATGAATTTGCTTTCATTTTTGAATTGGGTTGAGATTGAGGAGTTCCTGAGGTTAATGTGTCGATTTATAAAGTGGTTAGAGTTAGATTCTAGTGTACATGTGCTGGGTATCTAAATCTAAAGGGAGATTGAGAAAAAGAATCGAATTTAGGCAAATTGGGGCTGGGAAACGAAGAAGGAGAAAGTCGAGTGCGATCTGGCATGCAAGTCCGCGTCGCGGACTTGTTCCCAGTGAGCTAAAAGTTGCTCCGCATCACAGTTAGGATGCGGACTCCTCCGTATCAAAATTTAATTTCCTGAGTATTATTTTAACCATCTCCGCATCGCGGACTTGTTCCAAGACGGTGATTTTGTGACTTTTCTCATGTTTAGCTATCAACAATCATTCCTAAACATCATAAGACCTTTCCTATCACAAATCACAACCTTGAATCCATAATTCATATTCAAGGTAGAGTTAGAAGTTAAGTCTTGAGAGTTCTTTCGAACATTTTGAGAAAGTCCCTTTTAGTCCTTTTGATGAGTCTTCTACAAATTCTAATAACTTGTTACAAAACTCGAGCAAGTGAGTTTGACTAAGAAGAATGTATTCATGAGTCCACTTTATCATTACAAGATCCTTCATATCATGAACCATAACTCTGGAATTCATAATTCACTTTCAAGAGAGAGTTAAGAGTAGAGTTCAAGAAAGCCTTTTAGTTCAATTGTGAATCCTTGATATCAACTATTGATTTGAACTAAGTTTTGAGGAAGTAAGTAAGAGAATGAGAAGAGACATATACTTGTGTTTCATATTGATATTTTGACCCTTGAGTCGAGTCATTCATGCCCATAACTTCCGCACTCCATTAGTTTAGTATCTTTGAAAGGAGTAGTATCTTCAAGTCCTAAGTCTTGAGTATCGGGTTCCTAATCATGGGACTATTACATGTTACCCATGAAGTCTTTGAGTTAAATTGTTCAATACCATAATTCCGCACGAACCCTATAAGTCGAGTAGTCTTGAGATGAGAAGTATATTTGAGTCCTTGAGTTGAGTAGTTCATGCTCATAAATCCGCATGAACCCTCTGAGTTGAGCATTGTTGAAACTAGTAGTATCATTGAAGTTCTTGAGTTGCAAGTATTTGAGTTCTATCTATGGTTATTGAAAACCTTGCATTGAGTCATTCACATCCATAATTCGGCATGAACCACATTTTAAGAAGTCTTTTACGAATGTTTTAACTTTGTTTTAAGACTTAAGCTTTGAAGTTGAGTAAAGAGTAAGAGTAAAGTTCATTTTTCTTTAAAATGATATATGGGAACTAAGTATTCCCAAGAGTAAATGTTTTCACATTTAAGATGAGAGGAAACTGAGATTTCCAAAAGAGTTTTAAGCAAGAAAGGGAACATAAATTCCAAGAGAGCTTTTAAACTAAATTTTGAGTAATTATCTCAAACCAAAGAAAGAAGTTGTTTTAAAAACATATGAGCTAAGTATAATTTTGGGAGTAGTATTTAGCACCGATGCGAGTTCATATTAACTCAAGTCTCCATAAACCATGTAGCCATCATGGGTTTTTAATGGGTCATACTTTTTAGATGATCACATAAGTTAAGCTAGTGGATCCACTAAGTTAAGGGTTCTATATGACAACAAAATATAGGACAGTTCTGGCAGCGTGGACAAGACGCTGTATCATCACTTAGGCTCATAGTGGTGGTTGTCGGTTAGAGAAACTCCCACATAAACTATATTACTTTATTATATAAGTAAAGTTGAGTTTGTTATTGCATTTTCTTTAACGAACTAAGTTGTTTTTACTGTTTTATAGTTTTCCATATATATTGCATCTTTTATTGTTGCTTTATATTGAGTTGAGTATCTAATCTCTGAGTTGAGTATCTTATCCTTGAGTACTTCTGAGTTGAGTAAGTTTGAGTAATTTTGAGTATCCTTGAGTATTCCTTGAGTTGAGTAAGTTTGAGAAGAGGTAAGTATGTTTCCTTTTTATCAAGTTTCAAGCTTATGTTTATTCTTTAGAATTCCTCTTACATGCTCGTACATTCCACGTACTAAGCCATTTGGCCTGCATCTTCTCATGATGCAGATACAGGTATTCAGGATCATCAACAGGAGCTTCGTTGATACATCCGAGAGTTCGAGTTAGTTATGATGAGCCACCTTGTTTCTGGAGGATTTCATTTACGTTTCAATTTAGTCAGGATGTCGTGGGTCTTGTCCCGACTTCCAACTTTATCAGTTACAGGCTTCATAGATAGTCCGTATAGTTGAGAAGTCTATATTATTAAATTATTTTATTAAATGTTTTAAAGACTTAAGTTGCCTATTTTGGGGCGAGTTGAATATATTTTATTATTCAGAGTTTTCATTCGAGTTAAAGTTTGAATTTAAGTTTTATGAACTTTAATTTTTTAAGCTTTTGCATGCTTAAGATAGTCTTCTGCTTGTAGTCAGCTAGGATGAGCGTACGCTTGGGGACCAACAATGGTTCTTAAGTACCAGTCACGTCTAGGGTGTAGACTCGGGTCGTGACACTAACACATTCAAAAATCAACACTAACTTATTGACCAATTGTACATTTGTAGCTTCTGATTTTCTTGTTTACTGTATAATTGTGTAACAAGTAGGTTTTTTTCTTTTCGGAAGACTATGTTATGTTCATATTTCTATGTCATTTTTGAGTTGTCCAAATACCTTCTAAATTACTCGATCTGTCATCTCCACTACACCAACCCCATTTGCAGATCAATTTCTGAATCTAATATTGTTCATCATCTAACACATTCAAAAATCTACACTAACTTATTGATCAAATGTACATTTGTAGCTTCTGATTTTCTTGTTTACTGTATCATTGTGTAACAAGTAAGTTTTTTTCTTTTTGGAAGACTATGTTTTGGTCATATTTCTATGTCATTTTTGAGTTGTCCAAGTACCTTCTAAATTACTCAATCTGTCATCTCCACTACACCAATCCCATTTGCAGATCAATTTCTTAATCTAATATTGTTCATCATCTAACACATTCAAAAATCAACACTAACTTATTGATCAATTTTACATTTGTAGCTTCTGATTTTCCTATTTACTGTATCATTGTGTAACAAGTAAGGTTTTTTCTTTTTGGAAGACTGTGTGATGGTCATATTTCTATGTCATTTTTGAGTTGTCCAAGTAAGTTCTAAATTACTCGATCTGTCATCTACTCTACCCAACCCCATTTATAGGTCAATTTATGAATCTAATATTGTTCATCATCTAACACATTCAAAAATCTACACTTACTTAGTGATCAATTGTACATTTGTAGCTTCTGATTTTCTTGTTTACTGTATCATTAGGTAACAAGTAAGTTTTTTTCTTTTTGGAAGACTGTGTTATGGTCATATTTCTATGTCATTTTTGAGTTGCCCAAGTACCTTCTAAATTACTCGATCTATCATCTCCACTATACCAATCCCATCTGCAGATCAATTTCTGAATCTAATATTGTTCATCATCTAACACATTAAAAATCAACACTAACTTATTGATGAATTGTACATTTGTAGCTTCTGATTTTCTAGTTTACTATATCATTGTGTAACAAGTAAATTTTTTTCTTTTTGGAAGACTGTGTTATGACCATATTTCTATGTCATTTTTGAGTTGTCCAAGTACCTTCTAAATTACTCGATCTATCATCTCCACTATTCTATCTTTGTTATAAATTTATCCATGTGCACGCATGTACCACCATATATATACTTTTTTTAGAATATTTTTTTCCGTGCTTATTATATTAGACTAGTTTTTACGCACGTGCGTTGCACGTGAAAATCAAATCATGTACCACACTCCTTTTAAAAATAATATGAATATTGCTAAATAAAAAATTAGTCACTCTTAAAATCTCTTAGTTACACCTCTTAACTAAACTTTCTACTCCCTTCCCCATAGTGCATTACTTTGTTATTATTGTTTTGTAGGTGTTTTTACTTTTAATATAATATAATATAATATAAATAAATATTAATATAAAATATAGAAGATATATTAAAGTGGATGTTTTAGCTGGAGTATTAGATTAATTTAACATTCATATTATGGAGTGTTCTAATTTTACTGAACTTTGAGATTGTCAACGTTTGTAAATCAAACTTGAGGTTTTAAGAAGAGAAGAATAGAAAACATAAAAAACCATAGTTTAAAAATGTGAGAAAACTCCTTCATTTATAGTTAAAAATGTGTAGTATTAGTATGTGAATATTGTTTCTTAACATAGAAATATAGAAGATATACTAAATTGAGTGTTTTAAGAAGAATAATAATAATTATTATATTTTTTTAAAATGTAGTTTAAAAATTTGATGAAGCCCCTCATTTTATAGCCAACAAAGGGTAGTGTATGAAAAACTGCTTGTGGTGTCTTATCAAAAAGAAGTCACAACCATTTAGAAAAGTCACAACCCTTCAGAAAAGTCAAAACTCATCGAAAAAGTCATACCTCTTCGGAAAAGTCGCAACCCTTCGGAAAAGTCACAACTCTTCGGAGTTGCAACCATTCAGAAAAGTCACAACTCTTCGAAAAAGTCGCAACCCTATAGAAAAGTCACAACCCTTCAAAAAGGTCACAACTCATCAGAAAAGTTATAACTCTTCAAAAATGTCACAACCGTTCAATGTGAAAAGTTGTCTGCCTTTAATATAATATAATATAATATAATACACATAAATAAATATAATACAATATAAAATATAGAAGATATACTACATTTGGTGTTTTAAGTTGGGGGTATTATAATAATTTAACATTTACGTTATTAGTTTATTCTTTTAATGTAGTATAGATAGATAAAAAAGATAGATATAGATTGGTCTAATTTTAATTTGATATGAAATTTTAAAAAATAAAGAAGACTTTTAATTTAAGGATCATATGTAGAATATATAAAAATGTCTTTTAACTCTGTGGTCTTAAAGATGCGTCCTCACCCCCAAGAAAAAAGAACATTCTATATTAAACTGAATAAAAATAAAAGTACAACAAATAAATTGAAAACGAAAGAGTACTTATTAAATGTAGTTTGGATTCTTCAAACAAGTTTTTGTTTTTGATGAAATACTTTTTCTCCAATAGTTTGAGACTCTTTAGATTCTGAACACCAAGTTGTAGTTTGTGCAACTGAAAATCATTAAACTTCTTGTCAAGTAAGAGTTGTTGCAAATGTATATTTTATGGCTATGAAAATGAATGCATATTAATTATCACAATACTCTTCTCGTTTGAAGTTGAGTTATTTCATTCTGCTTGTTGCATCAATTTTTTTTTATCTATATAATTTACCCACAAAAAAATATTGTAATATAATCAAACAACTCTCACAATCTTCCTTGTTATAAGTAGAAGAATAGAAAACTTACAAAATTTGTAATTTAAAAGTATGAGAAACCCCCTCTATTTATAGACAACAAATGATAGTATGAAAAGATGCTTATCGTGTCTTTTCAGATAAGTCATAACCCTTCAGAAAAATCATAACTTTTCAGAAATGTCATAACTCATCGAAAAAGTCACAACTCTATAAAAAAAGTCACAACCTTTCAGAAAAGTCACTACCCATCAATGTGAAAAGGTGTCTGCTTTTAATATAATATAGTGTATATAAATATAATATTAAATATAGAATATATAATAAATTGGGTGTTTTAAGCTGATGATATTATAGTAATTTAACATTCATGTTAGGGAGTTCATGCTTTTAAGGTAGAAATATATGAACAACATCACCTTTGGTGATTTTTTTTTCATTTTTTTAAGTTTCTACCTTATCTTTTTAGAATTGTAGTCTTCTCCTTGTTTTTGCCGCATACATATCATATAGTTGTTGTCTAATGAAAGAATATAGTATCTTACAGGAGATGTATCATGATATAAAGTATTAAACTTTTTCAATAATAAAAGTTAATAGATGAATAAAATTCAATATTATTTATAGAATCTTTAATTTGATTTAAGATTATTTTATGATCATTCACTATTTTCTTATCTATTTTTATATAGCTAGCAAAGAGTGTATCTTGTGACATAACATTTTCTCAAATTAAAATGAACACAAAATAAGAGGAAATTCATACTAAAAAAATTCCACAGTCAATATAAATATAAATAAGGAAAAAAATATATGAACAATACATAACCAACGAAGGAGGAAGACGAAAATATATGTTCATGTTATATTCACTATAGTGTTCCATTTGATTTGAAATCTCTTGCCACCAAAACTTTACTTGATCCGTTCATTTTTACTTACATATCTATTAAAAATAATTATTATCATGACAATATTATCATATTATAAGTAAAAGTAAAAATCTATTTTTGAAATAGTGAATTTAACATCCAAACTCAATAGACTATGTTGATACCCGCTGTTTTAGCAAAATTAGAAAGAAACTCCCTCGTGAGGGTAAGAGAATAAAAAATGGAAAAAAACAAAGAAGAAATATTTTACCCAAATTATGTGGCTTTTTTCATATTTGTTTATTATTATCGTCTTCCCCACAACTTTTCATCATTGTTAACTCATGGAAATCGTAAGAAAAAATACGAGTGTGAATTGTTGAATGATTTGGTATAATTTGTTCACCAACTCTTTCTTATGTGATACCTCGAATTTCGTTGAATTTTGAACTTAATCAACTGTTGCAAATAACCCTTGAGATTTTTTAAGAAGAAGAAGAGTACAAAACTTAGAAAAATTGTAGTTTAAAAGTGAGAGGAAACTCCTCTATTTATAGATAACAAATAGTAGTATGAATAGGTGCTAATTGTGCCTTATCAGAAAAGTTACAACCTTTTGAAAAAATCATTGCTCATCGGAAAAGTCACAACCCTTTGAAAAAAGTCACAACTCATTGAAAAAGGCACAACCGTTTGGAAAAGTCACAACCCTTTGGAAAAATCACAACCCTTCGGAAAGTCACAATTCATCGAAAATGTCACAACCCATTAAAAAAGTCGCAACCTTTTGGAAAAGTCACAACTCTTTGAAAACATCACAACCCTTTAATGTGAAAAGGTATCTATTTTTAATATAATACAAACAATTAAATTAATAAATAAAATAAATGGAGTATTTTTAATTGGGGGTATTATAGTAATTCAACATTCAAGTTTGGGAGTTCATGCTTTTAAGGTAATATAGAAGATAGATAGATATAGATATAGATTATAAGGTACTCTTACGTTTCAATTTGTTTGTTTGATTTGACGTGCAATTTAAAAGGCAAAAACGGTTTTTGAATTTTATGATCTTAAACTAAAGATATATAAAATGTATCAAAATATTCTTTAAGCTTATGGTCTTAATCATATCATACAAAAAGTTGAAATTGGAAAATTATCAAAAAAAAAAACCGGAGGAAAAAAAATAATTTGAAATGGAGAGAGTACCATTCTAACAATTTCATTCATTTGAACTCGAATTTTAACTTGGTGTCCTGTAAACTCAAGGAGCATTTTACACAAATAAGCAATTTTTAAGCCTTGATTACATTTATTTAGGATGCGTGTATTTAATAACAATATTTCTTCTGTCTTCCCTCTTTCTCACCACCCTATGACTGATCATGTGTACAAAATAGTGAATTCCATTTAAAGCTCCATAGACAATCATTAAAAAAAAAACTTTGAATTCAAAAATCAGGTATAGCAAAATTGTCATTTCTTTGGATTGATTGTTGCATAATTTGGAGTTTATACATCAATTTTAAGGTAGTTTGGTGAAAATTAGAGTTGATTTTAGTTGGATTTCCAAATTGAAACTCCAAAGAAGAACCATAAACTTCAATGAGCAATGGACATACAGCGCACACACGAGATACAAGATACAAGATACAAGATACATGCAGACAACATACAAAACACATACAACAATATAATTGTGTGATTTGTATGCCAATTGTATGTTTTACCAGATAGCATATATTTTGTTAACAAAGTATTTCTATTTTTGGTTTGTATTTTCTTATACCCAAGTAAAAAGGTCTCTATAACTCCAGAGTAAAGTCTACATACACTACCCTCCCGAGACGTCATTGTAGTATCCAGGTAAAATCCCAACTCAATGGACGGTGTCTTGTTATTCGACGCACCGAGAGCAGTGTCATCTTTGACTATTTACCTAATCGGCCAGAGAGATAAAAGTGCAGAAATAACTTTTCATTTCAATAACTAAACCACTACATTTTTTTTTTCGAAATCTAAGAGGGGAAATGTGCCTACACAAATGAATTTGACTAGATAGCATCCTCCAAAATTTCCAAGCACAGATTTCCCACTAATGAAAAATTAAGCAGCCCTACTTACATGAATTGCTAAACTTTTTACATCTCATATGCAGAGCATATCTCTACGTCTTTCACGTCCACCAAATACCTCTGACCGTCAATGTCCACACATGAAAACTGCTGCCACGGCAAACCAAATACCTCTCTTCGGCATCTTACAAACGAGATTTTTCCTTTCCTTATGAACCCCCCCGAGAGCACCCTCATGATTCCAAGCCTTGGTGCCTGAAACGTTTCTTGCCTCCAATATTTGAGCAAATTGACACCTTAGACTCCAAGGAGATATTATAGTTCACATTTTGATAGCTACCCAATATCTGTGAACTCTGGAAACACCGACCAATCATCAAGTCCCGATATAAATTCGGGAACATATTCATGACAGAGTACATCCTCACTCCCTGCATTAAATACCGGATTTAGGTCTAACAGGGTCCTATCTTCGAAATCATTTCCACTTTCTATAAGGAATGAAAATCCCACATCAGCTGTTGGACAGGAATCATCAGACACAGATGGCATTGGCGGAAACAATAGATCCTTGGTATGACCAACATCACTAGATTCCATTAAAATCTTTCTGGACTTAGATTTCGATACCTTCACCGAATCAGAGGGCTTATGCTTCCCCAAAAATTGTGATTTCAACGGAGTACGTGACTTGGCATCCCCAATAGGAAAAGCAAGGGAAGCCCAATCTAAACAACCTTCACTACTTGATGCAGCCCTGAAAAAAATAAAAATAGCATGTAAACACTAATACCCACATAAATATGAATTAAGTTGATTAATCTGGATCGACGTGCACCCATTAAATTTAAAGTACTACCAACTTCAATAGTGCTTCCAAAATTAGATACAGTATACAAAGGATAAAGTATATCAAGGATAAAGCTCCGTCTGAATTTATCTTTTCAAATTCAAGTATTTAAGAGCATATCTATAAAAAGAGCTTGAAACAACAGATTTGAATGTTACATTTGCTTTCAGCACAACTTCCTGCCTTGGTTGGTTTTTAGAAGAAAAATGTGAATGACAGTCTCTAAATGATGGAGAATTCAGAACACCGACAAAAATAGAGTACGAGAATGTGAAACACCTAGAATCTTTTCCAGTTCTTTTATTTCTAAATAATATAATATAGAAGAAAATTAATAGCACAATGTTATTATAATGACTCACAAATTAAGGGATTGCATATACTTTTAGAAACTGAAAGGGATATCTCAGATAATTAAACCTAAGAAAGAGGTCTGTTTAACTTCATTGACAGACTGAAACCATTTAATTAAGTTGCCATTTGACTCGGTTACACATAACTGACAGCATGTAACAAACTAGAGTTGCATCATTACATACCAGAATCGGTTTTCAGCCATAATCTGGGAAGACTTGAAATGATGATGCTCAGCTGTTGTCATTCTTGGAAACAATGAAGATTCAGGACCAAGTATTTTGACAGTTACGGGATGTAGCAAGGGAATTGTCTTATCATCTTTCTCTGCCCCAAATTCCAGTGTAATATCCAAATGCTCAGAAGGAAAAGAAGCTTCTTCTCTCTGGTCACAGATGCGGACTCTCTCATCACTTTGTGCACTCTGCTGATCAGAAAGAGCAACTGCTACTAACTTGGTGCATACACTTGAATTAGAAAATCTCCTTACCGGTGGACCCATTGAGTAATTCGTCGAAACACGGTTCATAATTGGTGAAAATAAACTTCCAGAATGAAAGAATCCATTCTGGGAAGATGAGAACGTATTTGTGAGACTTTTCTGCACTTTCCACACAGAGGAAAGAAGGGCAAAGAAATGTGTTTGAACAAGTGGCTCATGATCTGGAATCTCTGATGCAATATCCAACACCAGTCGGACATTTTCCTGAAAAGAAGACCAGAAAAGTTAGCCAAATATAAACATCCCTTTTCTTTCCTGGGGGAGGGCAATTTGACTAACTATTACACTGCTATGGTTAAACATAATTCTTGAAGTTCTTTTACAGCAGCTGATTGGCTTGGCCAGCTACACAAAGGTTGATGCGGCAAATTTCAGAAGACTCCCGACCATTTCACTCAACCAATTCATCATTCAATATCAAATAGAAGCTTGAAGAAAAATTCACCTTTTATCCCAAAACCACCCCATCCCCAAATACTACAATTTGCCAATTTGATGTCAAGCTAAGTCCAGTTTTATAATTAAGAGCACATCTGCAGAAATCAAAAGACATATTTGAAAAATACAAAGATTAAAATCATCCTAGTAAGCATACAAGACTTCCACACATATATCTTGGTCTATAGCTTCTGCGTACAGAGGAAGTGAGATATCAAATGATTTACTATCATACATATATAAAAGATGCTTGACAAAAGCTCAATTAAAAAAAACGACATAATGGAATGAACAGAAATCGACTAAATGGAGAGCCAAAAAGCAAAATGACTTAAAAGCCATCACAAGTTCTTCTGCCAAAAGAGTGCTTTTGATGAAATAGGATATCATACGAAGCATCAAGAAGATGCTGCAAAATATTACAGAAGTAGAAGTTTTGTCAGCTTATTTACAATTTTAGTGCTACAAAACCGGAGCTGACAAAATCCAAAAGTGCAACAGAGTTATTTATAAGGCGAGTTTAGCTCAACTAAAAAGATTGACTAAGCATCTAGCCTTTGGATAGCAGTTTGAAGTTGACAACCCATCAAAACATTTCGATTCCTTTCCATCCAACAACATACCTAGTGTAATCCCACAAATAGGGTCTGGGGATGGTAGAGTGTATGTAGACCTTACCCCTACCTTAAGAGGTAGATATGTTGTTTCCTGCCAAATATACCAAAAATGCTAGCAGGTACCATAATCCAGATCTTTTTAATGATTTTGTCAATTTTCTTAAACTTACACAGGCATCTCTGATCCAATGATAATGAGAAACATGTTCCAAATGTCTGCAACCATTGAGCAGTGAAGAAACAAATGGTTGATGGATTTCGTGTCTGATTGGCATATGAAACACCAGTTAGCTAGTTGAGAAGTCCTAATTAAGTTATTCTGGGTGAGGCAAGCACCCTCTAAAACCAACCAGCTGAAGCAGCTCACTTTGGGTGGCAATTTCGTCTTCCATACTAGTTTATGTGGCCACAAGTCACTCATCATTTTATTGAAGCCTAAGTTGCTCGGATTCGTGTGCAAATCTAGAGGTTGGATCCTTCATGATCTAAATTTTAAGATTAGGGGGTTCAGATACGGGTGTAGACGGTTCAATTAAAAATAATTCAAATATAGAAAAACAGAGATGTAAAAATACTATTTGAAAGGAAAGGAATGGACGAACTTTTGAGAGCAAGTTCAAATCTGTAATTATTATAAAGTACATATGCATCTCTTTACTGTTCATTATTAAGTTCGAATCCGAAATCATTGTATCAGTCTCCCATTTCTCTATCAATTTTGGTCAAAGTACCCAAAATTGTTTGACTAACGTGAAGAGTCCGCGCAACTTAGATTGGAGCACATGTCATCATATCCTGCCTTAACTCAGTATAAACCATTCTTGAGCTCATCATTTCATTATCCTTCTACTGTACGTTTACAGTACACTCTCCCAACATTTCAGCAAATCTATGAGTCCACCCACTATTCAATCTTGCAAGTTCGTCTTAAGATTTAGATTCTGTGAACTGCACTCTCAAATATGAGAACTAAAGGAGTTTGGATTTCCTACAACAAGGAAGAGATTTGGGAATGCTTCCTTTAGTGTTGAATCCCCTATCACTTGTCAATCAGAACTTTTAGCCTATCACCAATCTGGAAGTAGATGTTCAAAAATTCTTCCCATAAATTGTTCATGCTCTTCCATAATCCTATACCATCAGGTATTCTGATAGCTTTAGTGCTCCAATGGTTGACTCTCCCCTATTTTGCTATGATACTGTCCTTCCATAACCAACATCATCTTGATTAAATTTCCAGTGCCCTTTCATGAGAGACTTCTTTGTGTTGGCACGACTTCCAAGAAGGAAATTAAGAGTCTCTTAATCCATAGGAACAAAGTTCAAGTAAAAGGTTGTCTAACATGAAGAAGAGCATCATATCATCTTCCAACTAGGAACAAGCAAAGACTAATCAGGGTGGAGCGGAAGAAACACTCACTACACAAAATGTTCTTCTCTGTCACTAGATCAAAACAATTTGCCATCTTTTTGTAACTCTACATGCAACGTTTGACCATTTGTCAATCATGCATCTCTATTAGAAGTAACATAATTAGCACATGAAAACATGCCCCACTCATCTAAAACTTGGGCTAATTTAACCCAAGTATATAGCTCATACTGACCCATGAGAAATCTTGTCAAATATTTATAAAACATATATTTTTGTTTGATGTTGTTATATTTAGCCATAATAAAGAAGAAAAAATAAGTACTCTTAGTTGTGTTTGGTGATTAAACAAATTACAAGAAAATAAACAAAGAAAGAATTAAAACGTGGCAAGATTTTAACCAAGCAAACTTTGAGTGGGTCTTTGGCCAACCCACACATTTGACACCCCTAATCTCTTAACACATATATCAATGTCCCCAAATCAGCACAAGAATGCAACATGAAAGCCCGGAAAAATATGAGAAGTGATAATTTAAAGTTAAACAATTGTGTTCAACTTAAACACAACTTCGAGTGGGACCTAAAAGTTACCATCCGAAATAATTTATCAACCCCAGTAACTCTATCTCCTATGGTTTCATTCTTTGCAAGGTCCGTACCCTCAACAACAAGAATAAAGGGAGGAACTGGAAATTCTTCTTAGTTTCCTTAAGCCTTTTGTTCTACTGTTTGATGAGTCATTGTTTATTTCCTTCTTTTTAAAAATTTAATAATCTCCTCCAAAAGCAAGGGTGATGAAATAGATTCTAGCTTACCTCGGTCACTTTGAGAAGACCTTTTATAGAACCAGTATTGTTGGATCTATCATTTACATTGTCTGCAGCAGATAACACATATCTCTGTATGAGTTCCCTAAACCTCTCACAACAATGAAGAGGGTGACGATATCTTCCTCTATAAGCACCGCCAGCAGTCATTCCATACAAGATATCACTCACCAAGCTCCAGTGAGGACCATACTCATGAACAGAAGCACAAAGTACAGCATCTTCTTGTTGCAACCATGAATCAGCTGATGGAAAATAATCTTTAGACCATGTTTTACCTTTCCTAATTGGCCTTTCTGATTTAATAGAAAAGACTCGTTTAACAGGCATTGGACTGATTAAGATTTTCCCTCCCATCTTGCTTCTGCTTATTGGTCTGAGTTCAATGTTCATCGTGCCAACATCATACTGTTTCAATTCTTTAGATTCAACCTGCCTCTTTCCATGATATGTTGAATGTATTACCAGAGATGATACCTCAGAGGACTTCTTCATTTTTTTAGACTTCTTGGCGCCTTTCACATCCTCATCATATCTTGGTAGTTTACGCTTTCTCTCTTGAGCAGATTCCGGCGTCGTAACTGGCTCACTGGATAGATTATCATCATCTATGGGCATTAACTCTATCGAAGACTCTTCCTTCAAAGCTTGACGTTCAGATGCTAGACCTCCTTTTTTCAAAGATTTGAACTTTGTTTTCTTCGCCTTCTTCTTCGACTTGGTTTTTGGGACAGAAGATGTATGCCTGAAAAGCATATTGCAGTAGAAAATCAGTAAATAAAAAACCAAAAAAAAAAAAACATAGTCAAAGTCAGTTAGCTTACTTTCAAAGGAATAAAATAACCAAAGCAGAAGGAAAGCTTCTCTAACCTCTATTCCAACACAACAAAGGTTTAACAACAACAATAACAACATACCTAGTGTAATCCCACAAGTGGGGTTTGGGGAGGGTAGGTGTATGAGACCTTACTCCTACCATATAGAGATAGAGAGATTGTTTTTGACAGACCCCTCGGCTTAAAATAACAATAAAAGATTAAAACAACATAAAGAACAACTGAGGTGAATGAGAGACACACAGCATCTACAAATATTAATACCATTCACTCATCTTATATATTTATTGCTTTAAAAGTGTGAACCCATAAACTTAAAAGTTGAATTACTTAAATACCCTTCTTAAAAATATAATATCCTATTTATTAAAAAAATGCACATAAACAGCCCCTAACCAAATGGATGTGTTCTTTCGCAAAAAAAAAAACGCAACTTCTTAAAATGAATTTGTAAAGTGGTTTCATAATGATCACAACCATAACCCTTTTAAAAATGAATCGTTATTTCTGTTTCTGCAAGAGTTTTTTGCAAGTTGTCCTTCTCATCTCTTACAATATGTAGTCCACAAGTACTTCATTTCCTATTAAGTTGATAAGTTCTCAAATACCATGTGATATGTGGAAGTTAGCATATTCTCATAAACCTACTTAACTGAAGGTTGATTATCATATTCTCAGTGTATATTCTTCGAGAAGTATTAGTACTAGATAATTTATGTCAAGCATTTCTTACTCAATAATTGTCGAGAGAATTGATTGCCTATTAATATACATAAAAATAAAGGGAGCAAGAAAAGCATTGATGTAGATCTCTTTTATTTACCACTTTTTCTTTCTTCAACAAAGGAATGCCTACAAACCCCAACAGTCACAACATTAATAGTCAAAACTGACGTCCTTTTGTTGGTTAGTGACTTCAGTTATTCACATATATAAATCCACCATATATGCCAAAAAGAAGATCACCACCAAGGACCCCTCCTCTTCCTCCAATAAATATGGTGTGATGCACGGTGTTCAGGAAAGCGAGCGTTTCATTGCTTAAAGCGATGAAGTGATGCGATGCGAGCCATTTACACTTCGCAGACTAGAAGTGATGAAGGTGAAGAGAAGCAGTCGTTTCAAAGGCTGAAGTGGGGTGCAGCACAAGAAGCGGTGCTTAACTTTTATGTCTTAAAAGATCGATTAAAGGTAAAAAAAAAAAAAAAACACGTCCTTTTATTTCAGTCTCAGTTTAGTTTGACTACTCCTCTAGGGTTTTCATGCATTCTTTCTTCAAGTAATTTCTCTTTCTTTCTCCTTCAAAATAAGTTCCGAAAAAAATCCAATATGTCTTTTTTTATCTCCTCGAGATCTTCCTTGATATTACCATCAACCCGAAATTTCCGATGTCATTGTATCGTTTGTGGGCATTTGTCATTTTGTTGAAGACTTTACTATTTTTATCCCTCTGTTTCAACAACACAAGCCATAATCCATCTCTAAGGGGTTGTTTGGTATGCCGAATGGGATAAGGAGGGATATCCCGTAGGGACTATTTTACCCCACCTTTCATATGGGATAGGAGTACTAATGGAGAGAAAATAATCTCGTGATTAGCTAATACCTCACACCAAACATGGGTTAAGTTAATCCCAAATTTTATCCCAGAATTACTATCCTTGTCCTACGTACCAAACGACCCTTGAGGTACTTCATCATAATTAGCAATATCCTCCAACCCTATTTCTTAACAAGCCCTATCAACCAATTCCTCTTTTTTTTTTTTGATAAGGTAAGTGGTATTAATAACAGCATCAAGAATATGCAAGATTTACAAGATATGGCAATTGAGCTTACAAAAAAATCTCTGGCTAACTATACAAACTATCTAAAGCCAAAACTAATGAGTTAGTAAAATCCTAAAGTAGTTCTGCATTAACAGCAGGATACAAGTAGGACCAACTAAACAAATTTGCAATGCACCTAGTCTTCAAAATGCCTAAATCAGTTGACTCTCCATCAAAACATCTATTGTTCCTCTCTAACCAAATACACCAAAAAATACAAGCAGATATCATAATCCAGATCTTATTGATGGCTTTGTCAACTTTCCATAGGCTCTAACTCTCATATGCATGAGGGGTGTGTTCTAATTGATGCCAGAGAGACAAAAAACATGCTCCATAATTCTGAGGCCACCTCACAATGGGGAAGAAGGTGTCTGGGGCTTCAGCCTCTTTTTTGGACATATAGCCCCAAACAAGATTTTTCGTTTCTTTATGTTGTCTTGGGTGAGACATGCCTCATATAGAGCTGTCCGGGTAAAAATAAACTACCTTACGTGGTAGCTTGGTCCTTCAAATGAGTTTCCAAGGCCAGTTATCTATCACGGGGTTTATAGAGCACAACTGTTGATACCCTTCCTTGACGGCATAAGCTCCTTTCTGGTGTCCCCGTCTGAGCTTATCAGCTACCTGGAGATTAATGTGACAATGTTGTAGTCTAGAAAAAAGGTCTACCGGATCATTCACTTCCCAATCGTGCATATTCCTTCTAAATCTCATATCTCAATTGATCCCTTCTCTATTAGCAACAATAACATAATTGGGATCTTGAGCAATTCTAAACAGATCTAGGAAATCCTTTTGAAGAGTGTTATTTCAAAGCCATTTGTCTGTCCAAAATTTTAGGAGTAAACCATTGCCCAATTCAAAGCAAGTGTTCAGATCAAATGTGTCCCACAACATCCTAATACTCTTCCACAGTCCCACTCCGTAAGGAAGGGTAGTAATATTTGTCCACCATTGATTCACCCTTCCATGCTTAGCTATGATAACCTCTTTCCAGAGCCCTGTGTCTTCCAAGTTGTATCTCCAAAGCCACTTCATCATCATACTTCTGTTGTGGACTGCAGGGTTCTTAATGCCAAGACTTCCTTGGCCTTTTGGTTGTGTGACCTTCTCCCATTCGATGAGAAGAAATTTGTGTTTCTCCCTATTGCCTTTCCAGAGGAAGTCCCTTCTTATCTTGTCAATCTGTTCTATAACCTCAGTTGGCATTGGGAGCAGGGCCATGTAATAAGTAGGTAAGTTGTCTAGAACACTATTGATAAGTGTTACTCTGCCACCATAGGAGAGATATTGCATTTGCCATGTTGCCAACCTCTTCTCAAACTTTTCAATAACCCCTATCCAGATTTCAGTGGATTGATGTTGAGCACCCAAAGGAAGACCCAAGTAAGTGAAAAGAAGAAGTATACCCATTCCTCTGGTATGTCTTATCCTCATAGTCCCTATCCAACTGACCACCACTCCTTTTACTTTGTCAAAGAATCTGTTAGGGATGCGTTGGAAGTCATTAATTTAAGTATTTAATTATATTTTTAGTTGCTTTATTTATTATTCTAGAATAAGGTTTAGTTTCAGAATTTCATAAGGATTAGGTTAAGTTATAGTTATTAGTTTGGAATAGGATTTAGGTCTGCTACTTTCATAAGAATTAGACTTCCTATTGATGTAATAAGACTCCTATTTAAAGGGGCTTTTGATGAATAAATCAGTAAGTCATAATTCAGCAAAAAGTAGGAGATTGGAGTTCTCTCTTCCATTGAACTCTAAGGTTTCAGTCTCCCTTTGAAGAGCTGAAGAGATCGGAGTTCTCTTTTAATGAATTCTAAGGTTTCAGTCTCCCTTTAACGAGCTGATTTATATATCGCCTTGTGAATCGATCCTTCCCTAAAGATTCATAATAGAATCCTTCCACCTCAACTATCGGTCCCTCATATTTAAAGTTTGATCATGATTTCTCCCCTTCACCACATACAGTTGTACTTATGAAATGGACCTTAGGCTTAACTCAACCACAAAAGCTGACTCGTGATGGGAGAATAGCCAAGACCATATAAGGTGTCCATGTACCCATTAAACCCACCGATATGAACAATCTAATTTACTATGTACGCCCTAACTATTAGTTGTATAATCATTGGGTAAATGGAAGCACAAATGACATCTAACAGCAAGGAGCCAGAAGCTTAAATAAATTCAAATGAGATAATTGACAATCAAGATTCCAAAATAAAATATCAGGAATACTAAACTCTTCATAATAGAAGGAAGAAATCCAGGCTTTTTTTTTTTTTTTGATAATGAAGAAATGCAGACTCTTAATTATCTCATAAAGAAAACAAAAGAAAAGAAATGAAAAGAAAAAAAAGGAAACAGTTCTTGTTATTACAGCAATCACCTACCCCATGGAGTTCTCATATTCCGCAAGCTCTTTCTCTTTGGCTTCAGCTTCCAGCTCCTCCTTCAGCTGTCACAATATAAGGTTAGTTATTCTACATAACCTACATCCAGTTATGTTTATCCTTATCCCTCTTTACCTATATTATCTTTCATCCCTTTAGCTTTTATAAGGGATAAAAGGAAAAGAAGGGTGGCCAACAACCCAAAGTATCACAAAATTACCAACCTGATGCTTTGCCAAAGTCTCAACCTGTTGTCTGTATACCTCAGTTGCTAAATCAGTATCCCATCCTGACATTAGTGGCAACGGAATTCATTAAAATACATTCTTAAGAGAGTTGATACAGCAAATTTAAAATGTTTGCAGCCTCAAATACCTAAGATCATTATTTGTTTAATTACCAGTAATTCATTTTTGTTCCAAATCTCAATATCAACCCAACTAAAGAACAGCATCTAAGACCAAATTTGATTAAATTCCTCACATGTGATGAAGCTACAAACTATTTATGTGTAAAATTTTCTTATACAGTTAGCTAGGCCAATTATTTACTTGAAACAAATACGAAGACGATAGTTATGAAAGGTTAAGATAAGCTTACTCTCGTAAACTAAAGGCTCTTCATCATCATCAATCTCTGCTTCCATATCTTCCTTCAACTTTTCAATTCTATCCAATTCCCATTCAGTTTCTTCAAAATGACCTTGTGACTCAATAGCTGTCTTATCTATGATAGGGTCCCATAACTCCAGAAAACGTACAGCATACCGATCAATTGGACGTAGCTGACTCTCGAAAGACAAGATAGCTTGTCCGGCAGCAGCAGCTGCTGCCGCCATCTGTTTGACATCAGCCAGCATGTCAATGTCATCTTCTTTACCAGCAAAAGTAATTGCTTGTTCTTTTAATGGATTGCTAACATTTGACACTGCCACAAGTTCTTTACTTGATGTTGTAACTGGGGCTTCATGATCACCAGGCTCATCAGCCTTCGTCTCATCATCATTACCAAGTTCATCATCTTCCAACCTGACAATTGCTTCTTCAGTGAACTCCTGATTGTCTACTGCCTCTTCCTCTTCAACCTTCTTCAGAGCCATGTAATCTGCCTCATCTTCTACATTTTGCAAAGCAGCCTCCACGTCAGCATTAGAAAGCTGAACCTCAGTGACATTGCTATTCTTCTCTACTTCAATATTCTTTAAGGAAACTGTTCTGTGGCCGGAGAACAATTCCATTGGATCCAGTTTCTTAAAGAATTCAGTGTTGTAACTTCCACTCTGTATAACCAAATCATCCAGAGCACGCTTCTGGTTTGCCTTTTTCAAAATATTCTCTTCAATGGTGCTCTCACTTATCAATCGATAAATGTGTACTTCACGGGTCTGGCCTATTCTATGACAGCGATCTTGAGCTTGTTGATCCATAGCTGGGTTCCAGTCACTATCATAAAAGATGACTGTGTCTGCACCCACCAAGTTGATGCCAACTCCACCACTACGGGTTGATAAAATAAACAGGAAAATCTTTGGATTCGTGTTGAAACGTTGCATCAAAGTTTGTCTCTCTTCTGGCGGAGTAGAACCATCCAAACGCATGTAAGTGTAACCATACAAATTAATGAAAGCTTCTAAAACATCAAGCATCTTTGTCATTTGGGTGAAAATTAATGCACGATGACCTTCTGATTTTAATCCCCTCAACAAACCTGCAAGCTCCTGCAGCTTTCCACAGTCAAATTGTATAAGCCGCCTATCTGGAAAGTAGACTTGCCTTCTAACAATGGCTGGGCGAAAAGGAGTGAGAAGAGGAGAAAGAACCTCAGAACATGTCTCTTTAAAGGTTGGACTGAAAAATACAGAAGTTCCTGGTTTACTGCACCAGCAAGCAGGTGCTGGGGAACGTGCAGCAGGGATTGCAAACATGAAAGTCTCAACCTGATCAACCATTTGTTGGAATCTCTCAACTGGTGTCAGTATTGATTCCGCAAGCCTAGCGGAGTACAAAAATGACAAGGGATTACTTTTATGACAGTAAATGCCATGAACTGGATGTTTCATAGTAACAATCTCCCGAAGACTTGTAGAATATACAGGTTTCTGCTTACACTTTATGGAATTCCACCGTGCAATAGCTGCTGCTCTCTCCTTTGCTTCTCTCAGTCTCTCCTCAGCAAGTGCCTTTTGGATCTCTTCAAATATGTTTGTTCCATGAAACTTCTTATTCCGTTTAAGTCCTTGAGAAGTTTCTTCACCATGAATCAGAGACACACGACCCTCAATTAAGCTTGATGGAGTGGCTATGGATTGAACATCATTACTCTCCCAAGACGTCATTGAAAAATCAAGATGTGTAAACAACAACCCCAAAGCACCAAGGTTGACAGTTGAAAATATACCAGGTGAAAGCATCGAGCAAATGGAAGAGCTCAAGTGCATATCAATACCACTCATATCAAAGGAGCTCACTATTGGACGTCCTTCAAATAAGTCAGGATGATTGCACACTTTACGAAGTTGCATTATTACACTTATCATCCCAAAAAAGTTTGAACTAGCTAGAGTGGCTTGTGTCTCTGAACTAGCAATAAAGTCTTCATACAAATTACGCTGCCTCCTTGAGAGCTTACAATAAATTACGTGCTCATGTTTTGAAGGAAGCTGCTTCTCCACATCCCTTTTCAAACGGCGAAGAATAAAGGGACGAAGGACATTATGCAAGCGATCAACAACTTCCTTATTAACCTTTTCTTGTCCCTCAACCATTCCAGAAATAGGATTACAGAACCAATCTTTGAATTCTTGGTGAGACTGGAAAATATGAGGCATCAAGAAATGCATTAGAGACCACAGCTCCATGAGATCATTCTGCAATGGTGTACCAGTCAAAAGTATACGCCGTTTTGAGTTAAAGTTGAGAAGTGTCTGCCATCTCTGCGATTTCCAATTCTTTATTAGATGAGCTTCATCTAAAATTAGGTATTTCCACTTCTTACGCTTGAAAACTTTGGAGTCTTGTATAACGAGTCTGTAAGTTGTGATACATATATGAAAGGAGTTTGGCTTCAACCAGCCTTGCCTTTTAATCTTTCGCTCTTTAGCACTGCCAAAATATGTCAAGATTTTGAAAGCAGGACACCATTTAAGAAACTCAGTCTCCCAGTTTAGCATGACACTAGTTGGGACAACAATAAGATGAGGACCCCATATTCCTTTTTCACATGCTAGGTGAGCAAGAAGAGCAATTGTCATGATAGTCTTCCCCAAACCCATTTCATCTGCTAGGATTCCATTAAGTTTCTTCTCATACATGGTCACAAGCCAATCCAAACCAATATGTTGATACTCACGAAGGGGAAATTTTAGAAGGAAGGGGAACTTAGTCCGCACTTTGGTTGTTGAGAAGGTGCTACCCGTTGGTTGTGCGGATCTGGCAGCAGCTGCTGCATCAGCAATTATATCCTCACTCTGCCTTTCTTCCCCTGTTTTATCCACACTTTCAACTTCCTTTTCTTCGTTCTCAGCGACTGTAGTGGGCAGTACATCACACGGTCCATCATTTACTTGAATGGGTTCAGATTCATTGTGTGCTGGTGATTCCAGGAGATCATCAGAAGCAGACGCATATGATTCAGAATCATCAACAGCATCTTCATCAGTATCAAAATCCTAACAAGAGAAACGTAACAGTGGTAAAAATTAAATGTAACATCAAGTCCCATAGAAGAGCAGAGCACCACATACCTCTTTATACCTAGCAAGGAGCTCATCTAAAGGAAGTTCGCTCTCCTTTTGCAACAGCGCAATCTGAAAATTGAAAATGTACCTCATTGTGACAGCAAATGTAATATTCAACCATTTTGAAACTCTATTATACATGAGGGGAAAACTGTGGACTGGGTCTATGTATAACAGAATGCATCAGAATTTCGGAAAGAAGGTCAAGAGACTGAGCTTTTACCTCATCAGCAGCATCATTTGCCTCTGCATTTGCCAACTCCTCCTCCTCTAACAAAGTTGTTTCATCATCCTACCAATACCACACAAAGTAGTTAATTTAATGAGCCATTTCGAAGACTAGATTAGGTGACAGATGATATTACCTCAAATTCATCTTGAAAATAGAGGTACACAATATAAATGAACTGTAAAAATGATGTGATTTTGCCTCAAACAGGTTGACGCTCTGTAAACAAATGAATAATGTAGACTTACCATATTGTATCCTTTATCTTCACCAACAGCAAGGACATAATCATCATCATCCTAAATAAAATGGAGAAAATTCAGAGGAAGGTACAAAATACTGAAGATACTCATCGTGAAGCATACTAAGGAACCAAGGAGACAATTCTGATAGAAAAAACACTGCATTGCATGAAAACACGAGATGAAAAATTTGATTTTTCTTCACAAATGATAGACACTTGAATTTTCCACTAAAATCTGGATCTTCAATGATTAAATGTTATCTATTGGGACAGCATTGAAAGAAGATCACATTAGTGCAGCTCCTCTATGACAAAGCAGTAAATCATACTTGATGGTATTGGTCATGCATCAATTTAAAATCCCAAAAACAAATATATGCAGACATTCGTTATGCAAGGGATAATTTTTCTAATGATAAGTAATGCAAGCTGCAAAATAAATTGAACCAAGTTTTCTTGGATGTTAGCTAAAGAAAAACATATCTATAAGGCCTACACCACCACTGCAATTTTGATAATAAGCGGTTTCAATTAAAAGTTGTTAGATAAGCATCTTCACCTGTTCATCATTAAAGTCATCCAACAAATTAATTTGGTTGAACTCCTGATACTTCTTTCGAGGACTTCTTAGCTTGTCTTTCCCTAGGTCAGAACAATAATTATTTGGAACTGATAAGACCCCATTACTTTCAACCTGCATATACCAAAAGGCAGATATATCACCTTGACCACTTACCTAATTATAGTAGTCAAAGCAGTAACCATAAACACATACAACTTACAGAACGACGACCAGAAATTTCAGGTGAGCAGCCTTTGTCGGTTTCAGTAGCAACATCAACATCTCTACCTGTACAACATGATTACTTCAATTAATATAAATTTCCTCGACCTTACAATTAGCAATACACAAAGAGGCCGACTGCTACTCACATTTATCCCTGCCCTTGCCAGAACTGACTGTAACATCTGCACCACTCTTCTCGGGGCTACAGACTCTGCTAGCTGAAAATTCACAATGATTAAGCTTAAATTAAACACATGCTTTAGATGATACTTCAACAAAATCATGTAATTGTTGCCTCTTCCTACCCTCTATTTGGCAAGTTCCTGTATCATCTCACAGTCATGACGAAAATAAATTATAACAAGAGTCTACTTGACGTGGCTTATGAGACATCCTAGGACCTTTCTAAACCTTGTGCTCTGAATACCAAGTTTGCCACGACCCAAAGTGTACCCTAGGTGTAACATGGTGTATAGGACCCCGAGAGGCCCTACACAAGCCACTTAGCATACATCATACAAGATTATAGAAATAACGACTTGGAGGTAGATAGGTTGTTTCCGAAAGACCCTCTACTCAAGTAATGATATCAAAGCAGTTTGTAAAATAAATTACAGAAGTAAAGAAGACATAACAAAAGCTCAAGTAACCATATCAACGCAGTTTGTAAGAGAAAAAACAGACGTAAGGAAGACATAAAAAATAATAGAAAATGCATTACATGGCATTCAGGAAAAGAGAAGGAAGAGGCTTGAATGTGAAATACTCTACAATAACTCAATCAACCATATAGTACCTTCCCCAATTGCATAACGCTTAAGGAGCTCTTCAAGAGGTAGATCCATTTCATTTTGTAAAGCAGCCAACTCTTCTTCCCTTTCTTCTTTAGTTATAACAGCCTCAGCTTCTTCAATGGTATGCTCGTCATCTTCCTAAAGCAGTATCAACATAAATGACAACATTGTTTATAGGACAACATTAGCAGAACTGCAACAAACATTATAATATCACCCTCTTAACAAAAGCTTTTCAGATGGTTATAACCCAAAATCAGATATGTTGATAAGAGAGAAAAACCAATCAAAATTAAGCCATAGGAACAGATAAAAGACCATATAATTACATCAGATGACTCAAATGAAATAGCTATGAAGATAAGAGCCCCATCTAAAACCCAATCTGAGAAGGAAGTGAGAGCCAGATTAGCTTCATTACAACAAAGACTGGTATTTTTCCACAGATTCCTAGTCCTAGTCAACAAGTCAACAGGCAACTCGCAAGTACAGCTGACACAGAAAAATGGTTTTGACTTGACCCATGCACTAGATAATATACCATAACAAAGTAATGCATCCAAGAATTAGACCAGGCAGTCAATGTAGTGGAATGAGCATTATGAGGTCATAGGGTCAAATTCTAGCAGAGACAAAAAGAATTAGGTGATTTCTTCCTATTCATCCAAGCCTTGGCGGGAAGAGTTACTTGGTACCTGTGTTGGTGCCTTGGTGAGAGGTAACACGTACCCCAAGGAATTAACCAAGGTGCACGCAAGTTGGCCCAAACATCGCGATTATAAAAAATAAAAATATAAGCTCTCTAGGACATCAGTACGGAGCAAAATGATATCCTATCAATAATGATTTCACAGAGACCAGATGATTGTAGTCGAATTCTTATCCAAAACGAATTTGAATGTAGTCAAATCCCTGTTCAGTTCTCAACCTAACAAATGCCCTAAGTAGAGTAAAGTCACACAGAAGGCAGAACTGAAGGACAAGACACTGTATATTTTAATACTTGAATTCTTTACACAAGGTACTTGAACTTTCTAACTACTCCCTCTATCCCAATTTATGCACTTCCCTTATAAGTCAATCTCAAAAAGAATGATAACTTTCTATATTTAGTAACAATTTAGCTTTAAACTTCCCATTTTACCCTTTCTAAATACGCCACAAATATTATCCACCGAGTTTAGAAGGCTGTGATTGGTCCAAAGGGCAGGTCACAGACGGATTTCTCGGTTATCAAAAAAAAAAAAAATCCGCCACAAATATATATATATATGCTTATTTTAGACCCCAAGTTTCAAAAGTCATACTTCCGTTCTTAAATTTCATGCTCAGTCAAACACCGTCACATAAAGTTGGACAAAGAGAGTACCAGTTTCTTGCTTTAGATGTTTCAGGCTAAAAGACAGTACTGCTTCCGTTTCAATTTATGTGAAAAAATTGACCTCCCCTACTTTCTACTGAAGAAAGAAAAAATAGAAAAGTTTGAACAGAACCAAGTTAAGAAATGAAAACTTTTGAAATAGTGCTCTTGTTTTCATAAAAGGTCATAAAACAAAAGCACCAAACAAGTGTTGAAATATGTACAAGAGTGCAAAAACAAAAAAGATGAATCCCTTCCTAATCTTGTAAAGATTCTAAGTGGCTAAGTATTGATTCTACTTCATTTACTAATTCCTCCCTGCAACAAAAAGAAAACAACAGATGCTTGCATCATCATGTATTTATGTTGTTATACTCTGCAAGGTCATCTAAGTACATTTTAATTCGCCATAAAGATCAACCTATTGATTTGAAGGTCTTATTTCAAATAATCACAGCTCATTCCGAGCTATGATATTTAATTGAGCAGCACAAATCTCATCCCTTCCTTCATGACCTAAAAAGGGGGTGGCATGAAAGAAAATCTCCAAACTTGTTTCATCAGAAAATTTGCCTCAAAGCTAGTTTCCTAACATTAGCTTAATATTGAAGACACACCAGGCCTTATGATCACTAGTTTAGCTCAATTATAAATAATTCATGCTGCTTCACGCATTCAAGCATTTCAAGAATATATATCAAACACCTTTTCAATGATAAAACTGAATGATATCAATATGTAAGACTTCAAGAACCTACAAATATAAATAAGCATGGTATCAAAATCCACCCCAGCTATTTGAAAGCTTACCATTTCGTCTTCAGATTGCACGCCAAAGTCGTCATCAATATCACTACCAGTTGAAAGAGGTTCTGAAAATTTCAGTTTAAGTAAGAACAGAGGGAAAGTTATTGTCAACAAGTTTCTCAATATTGGTCAGCTGTCTAGTTAATGTACTTACGAAGATTTTTTCCAACACAGTCACGATTTGTTACATCCCCTTCACTCCCTTCTTTACACTGGATTCTAAATGCTTCTGGTGCAGGCAAAGAATTGGTTCGTTTGCAAGTACTTGGTGAACTTACAAGATTCTCTGCAAGCATTGTTGAGTACCTAGGATAAACAAGGAAGAATGCCTAATCATGTTATTCATTAGGTCAGTCAATTACTCAGTAAATTAACTGCAGGAGGCCCGTGCTAAGCCCGGCCAAAACTCAAGATATAAAAATAGAAATTTTAATTAAATAAGTATAATTTGTGTCACATTTTTCTACTGCATGACTAATATAATGTAGTTGCATGTTAATCTGAGTTATTTTCTATATTTAAAAATTGTTGCGCTGAAATACAAAATCAATTTGGTGTTTCAATTCGTATTTTTAGAAGTGATAATGTCTTACAATACTTATCCTCTCAGTTCCAAGAGTTTATGATTCACCAAGGAATAATTCATCAGACATCTTGTCCGTACACCCCTCAGCAGAACGAAGTAACAGAAAGGAAGAGTAGGCATCTCATTGAGACTGCTCGCACTCTTCTCATTGGATCCTATGTTCCGTTGCATTTTTGGGGCGATGCAGTTCTCACTACTTGCTATTTTTTTTTATGAAGTAAGATGTTTCATTCACAAAAATACATCAAGAAGATGCATAGTTACAAGGAAAGGAAAAGGCATTAACAGAAGTCCTCACTTCTGGGCAGGGTGCATAGTGATGAGTAGGTCTCCATGGGATGGGTTCCGTATACAGCTTCTTGTAGTAAGTGATTATTTCTCCTTCAATTTCAACTGGCTCTTGAGTAACTTCCCCCTATATCATTAATTAATCGATGTTGTTGTACCTTTTGTGAGAATTTGCCATTTTGTGGAAAAACTTGGTATTCTTGTCTCCTTCCTTAAGCCATAGTATTCTTGAATTTTGTCTCTATGCAATTTCCTCCTCCTTAATCAGTTCCTCATATTCTAGTAGAACTGCAACTTTTTTTGTTATTGCATCTTCTGTAAGCACTCTGTTTTCCCTCTTCATGTCCACTTCTGCCAATTGTTCTAGGCTTCTAGCAATTTCTTTCGTTGTAGGCCAAGGTTTTCACTCTCCTCTTTTCTCCATTCCTTGAGTTTGTGCTTCAAAGTTTTATGTTCACAAGCCAACACATAGTCTGGTTTCCCTGAGTATCTGAATGATGACCACCAGTCTTTAGATCTGTCAACAAAGTCTTCTGATTGTAGCCACCAATTTTCAAACTTAAAATAACTTTTATTTCTCTCCCAGCTTCCACCAATCAAGGCTATTGGAATATGATCTGAACTCAGCCTTTGCAAGGGGATCTGTTTCAGATTATTGAATTTGCCATCCCATTTTTCCGAGAACAAGATTCTATCAATCCTAGAGACTGCTACATGCTAGTCTCCTTTAACCAGCTATATGCAGCATCTTCTAGTTGTAAATCCACCAATTCCATGTCTTCTATGAAATCAGAGAACTCCTTCATACCCCATGTTCTGCTGTTGCAATTTTTCTTCTCCGATATATACCTAGAGACATTGAAATCTCCACACAGTGCAGGGCGCTTCAAACAATCCCCTTACTGAACCCAATTCTTCCCACACTAGTCTCCTCTCCTTGTAGTTGCTTGGAGCATACACTCCAGTTATGTGGCAATTGTAGTTCTGGGTTTGGGATTCGAACCTACAAGTAATGGAGTAGATTTCTATTTCTAAGACCTCCCCCTTCCATGCCCTCTCATCCCACATCAAAATGATTCCGCCTCTTGTTCCACTGGCTTCCAGACATGCTTGTCTGATCCATCTACCTCCCCAAACCTGATTCACTACTTCTGTGATATTTCCCACAAGCTTTGTTTCTTGGAGACAGATGATGTCTGCCCTCCATTCGAAAATTAAGCTTTTGACAGTCTCCCTCTTCTCAATGTTGTTCAATCCCCTGACGTTCCATGACACTAGTTTAAACTTCATCTTGCAACTAGAGTGGTGTTTCTCCCATTATTCCTATTCCCCGAGCTTTTGAATTTTATATCAAATGAGACAAGACTTTTAAGCTCTTGTGCACCTTTGAGACTTTTATTAATAATTAAATACCACTATTAATTTTTTTTAAATAATGTAAAAGGTGCCCTAATAAGGGGCAAGTAGAAATACTTAAAAAGCTACACTATACACCAATTAAGGAGGCCCAGGAAGGAGTGGTTTTAAGAAAACGAATAAGAGCAAAAATGGGAATATGCAGGGAAAAGCCAATTGCAGCTGCTTGTAAGCATCAAAGAGGGTCTTATTAGCAATAAAAACAACATCAGAGAAACAGGAAAGCAAAAAGGGGGGAAGAACTGAACCTTTCTGTTTGTCCAAGAAGAAACTCTAGCTGCTTATCAAGTGTTTTCTTCTTCTTCTCATCTACCTCTAACTGATGCTTGTAAAGAACCTGACATATGAAACACGTGTGAATAATCTGTCAAGCTCAAGACTGGGAAAAACAACTGGGTTTGAAAGTTCTCCAGATAATGAATTTTACCAGCTTCTCTATTTTCAACCAAAATTTTTTGATGTCCTTTGAGATATTGAGTGCAACTTTACGCAGACGTTGCTCTTCTTCCTGATGAAATATTATAGAAGAGAAATAAGAAATTTAGCAATGTAATTAGTAAGAAATGCAATACCTACTGAAGTGTCGGTCACTAATATGAAAATATTCACGCACAGGAAGAAGCGAATAAAATAACAACCTTAACTCGCTTTTCTCCCCGTGTCGCCTGATCAAGCATTCCCTTGCTAGCTCGTATAGCAACCTTCTTTGCTTGAGTCAACTTCCACTTCCTCTCTGATTCAAAGTCCTGATAAACAAGAAATCTTCCTTAGAATAACTTCATTGACATTCATCTAGCAGCTTACACAATTGCTCCTGAAATAGGAAAGGACTTTATATACCTTCGACAACCAGACCATCTCCTCAAGAACATGATCCCAGTGTGTTTTAGGTCGTTGAGGTTCTTTAGGTGCTTCAAGACCCTAAATACAAATCAAGAAAATAAGCAAACAGAAGATGTAGTACACAAGAAAGGACAAGGTACCCCCTGATTATTCATTCATGTAGCTACTGTAGATTATTTTTTATTTTTTTTGAAATAGGTAACTTTGTATATTTCTATATATGTAAGATCTCAGTACATTGTTTGTACTTGCACCATATTTACATCAAAAGACTCTTAAGAAACTGAACCTATTCTAGTCTTCTAGAGGGAGTGTCTACACCTATAAGACTATGAAAGGGACGATCGTTACCTACCCGTGATTGAACAAATTCCATCAGTATATCCTTCATCTATCAACTTATTAGGTAGATAATCATAACCTACCCGTGATTGAACAAACTCCATCAGTATATCCTTCATCTATCTGCTAATTAGGTAGATTTTTTTTATGTGATTATCTGTATATCTGCTCTACTAATTAGGAAGCAGAAAATAAATTGATCTATATGATACAATTGCTAGGACAAAAAAAAGGGTCCAAATAGATTTTAAAACTAGTGATACTGATTTGTATTATGTTCCACATTTTAATTTTCCATATTGCCCCATCCTTATAGCTGGATCAAGAAAGAACCTCTTATCCTAAAGAATGTCCTTAAAAGCTTCCTTTCTTTGGGTGTAGGACCTTTTCCTAGGAGCTCACACAAAGATAGCAAATTTAGATGATTCTTTCATGCTTCCTCTCTTTTTTTGAACCGAGCTCTCATGCTTCCATTCTTTCTATTTCAAACATGTGCTTTTTGTCTAATTCTTTATCGAGTATCACTAGTTATATTGCATAGCATTAACCACAATTGGTTAGCTATGTGACAAAAGCATGTGCAGATTACAACACTACTAGGCTAGATGGCCGTTTTGTAATCATTAATATGCTGCCATAGTTCAATCATGTAACCTTCTGATACTCAGCATGTTTCAGTCAAGAATATCAAAGAACAACAAAAGAGAATAAAAGAGGGTGGAATAAGTATAACGAACTAATCCACCAAAAGATCACCTTGCAACTTTGGATCAATCAATGGAGAAGTCCAAAAAAAAACATTAAACAACTGCATGGACTTGAATGGTAATATTATATAATTCCATATTTACAGGTATCTTTGTCATTCTCCAAGAATTATAGCACTGGCATCATCTACGAGGATATCCAAATTGCTTTCAAACAAAAAAAAAAAAAAAGAGCATCCAGGCATTGATAGATATCAAAGCAGCAGCTAAATGTTCTACCTATTAACCCTTTCATGTCAACTGATGATACATCCAAGGATTCAGCCGAAACAAAATTATGAACAGACTCCATTCTAGATAAGAGCCTTCTGGCCTAAATTAGATGTACACATGATTCCCTTCTGTGGGCCTTTAATTGAGATATCATTCAGGAATAAAGGCTTGAGAACATCTTCAGCACATGACCAATTCTAAATTATTATCGCTGAATCACACTGCCAAGGGTTGGTCTATCACCCATGCTTAGATTAATCTTAGGCTAAACACCAATCCATTAAAATTGTGTGTTCTTTTCTTCGACAAGTTCATTCACACTCTTGGCATACTGCTATGCTATTATCATGTATACTTGCTCGGACTAAAAAGGAATAATGCATAGATCAAAACAGTCCTACTTGCCAAAAGATGAAAGAAGAAAAAGTCCTGTGGAATTAGTCGAGGTGTGCCAAAGCTAGCCTGGACACCACAGTCATCAAAAAAAAAAAACAACCACCTTGCGACAGCCGGTATAAAAGATCATGGATCGAACATACAAAAATTAATACAGAAAAATCCAAACCTCAAATGATAGCTTCTAAGTGCAAGGATGATTGCAACTAAGATGTAATTCATACCTTTTGGCGTCGTACTCGTGTTTCATGGTCCGGCTTACACTTATACCCTTTAGAAGCCATGATAATCTCAAGATATATACACCATGATTCCGGCTTCTACACAAAAAAACATAAATTAGCACAACCACACACTTATCTCCATAACATGGAAGAAAATAGGAAACGAAAAATGAATTCAAGAATATAGATACACCTAGCTTAACTAGATCAAATAAAGTATGTAGGTACAGATAATAAACAACTTCCAGAGAGGAATGTCAAACAAGTGGTGTCTATCCACTGCATAAGAACTCATTGTCAATATTTTGCTTCACCACCACCACCCCAAGAAGTAAACATCCCAAGTAAATTTCAACATACATGAAGGGACTGTCAATTTCCCACCTCTGGGATTTCATTGGGTATGTAGTTGTTGTTGAAGGGACTGTCAATAGTCTGGAACACGTTCAGATCCTATTTAATAGATCAAGTCCTGGTGAGTAAAATGGTTCATGACATTGAAAGGCATATGAAACAATCCTCAATTGCAGCCTTCAGGCGGAGTAATCTAGTGATTATGATCTTATTGAGGAGAAGGGAGGCTAATTGTTTTTGCCAGATGACCAAAGCTAGGGAAGGTGACATGGATGCTTTCTCATTATTCATTATGATTCTTGACCGAAGGGAAATCAGGTTTTGGCATGATCCAAGGCTCGGGATCTCTCCCAGACACTTCCCTATTCTCTACCATTGTTCCATTTCTCAGAATGCACTGATTGCCAATTTCAAACAAGACCAGAGATGGTCCATAACACCCAGAAGAAATCTCAATGATTGGGAAGTCGAGGACTACATCCAGTTGATCCTTCTACTCAGTAATTTCTTTCCAGAAACATCTCTACCCGGCTGCATTTTCGGGAAACCACACTCTGAAGGGCTGAAGGGCACTTCTCTGTAAAAAGCTGCTACAACGCCCTCGCGGTTTCAAACCCTGGTTTAGTTCCTTGGCCTTGAAAAGCAATTTGGAATAGCAACTTCCCTTCAAGGGTCAAATATTCCCCCTGGATTTGTTATCATTAAGCCATATTTTAATGATGACAATACTGATTTATGTATATCTATTCCTATCCAGGGCCTATTTGTAGAACAATGGTGAAGTAAATTCGATAAGTAGAAGTCAGCTCAAGATAAAGGTACTCAAAACAAATAAGGAGACTTTGATGCAATCCAGAAGCCAGAGGACCAAGTGAAGACCACTAAAGGCCCAAACTAAGCAAAAGAAGGAAAAATTACCTAAATACACAACTTTTACTATATTCTCTAAAATTCTCTACCATTTGAAAAAATTACAAAAATCCCTACTCTCTCCTATTCTCAGATACATCACTCTTACGTGATGTATTAGGACAGGTGTGCCTTGTATCAACAAAGGCAAAGTATCGGGACATTGAGTGATGTATCGTGATAGGTTGGGTCAGAGAAGGGGATAGAAACACTGGTTTTTTTCCATAAAATAGCTAATGCACACCGGAGAGTTAACACAATTGATAAGCTAAAAATCAATGAGGCATTGGTGCCTTGAACCAGAAGAGGTGAAAAAGGTGATAATTGAATACTATGAAAATTTGTACTCAAAAACTGAAGATTGGAGGCTTGACCTGAATATGAGAGATTGTCCTGTGATCAATGAAGAAGACAACAATATGCTGACAGCCCCTTTTGAAGAACAGGAAATCACAGATGCCATTAGATCCTGTGTTGGGGACAAGGCACTAGGACCGGATGGCTTCACAGTGGCTTTCTTCATCCAATGCTGGAGCATCATCAGTAATGAGGTAGTGGCAGCAATCAAGGCTTTCCACAAAGAGGGGATTTTCGTGAAAAGCATAAATGTTTCTTTTGTGGCATTAATTCCAAAAAGGGTAGGAGCAACGGAGCTTAATGATTTTAGGCCCATAAGTCTTGTGGGAGGAGTATATAAAATCATTGCGAAGGTCCTAGTAGAAAGGCTGAAAAGAGTGATGCATAATCTAGTAAACAAGCAACAAATGACTTTCATCAAGAACAAACAGATCATGGATGCAGTGCTGGTGGCAAATGAGTGTGTAGACTCAAGACAAAAAGACAAACAAGTAGGGATTTTAGGTAAACTGGACATCTAGAAAGCATATGATCACCTAAATTGGGACTTCTTAATGAATATGATATAGAGGACAGGTTTTGGTTCAAGGTGGCTTAATGGATCAAACAGTGTATCAGCACAATAAAGTTTTTTTTTTTTTTAAACTGGTAACTTTGCCTATATATGTTATAATTTGAATCTTACAAGAGTTGTAGTAGCCCCATATTTACAAAGTACTACCTACATCTATGATTCTATGATCCTATGTCTATAATGAGTCTAAAACATCAATAATAGAGATGGGATCATGTAAAAGTAATTGATTACACCAAAAACACAGTGGCAAGATGCAATTAAGCTTAATCTGTTGCATATTGTTCTCTATGCTCTCAAAACACCTAGAATTCCTCTCCTTCCATATTGTCCACTAAATGCTTGCTGGGACTATCCTCCACCTGCCTCTATTCTTGGACAACAACCCAGCTTGTTAAGGCCTCTGTAATTTTCCTAGGCATGCTCCATGCTATTCCTCTGAGGTTCAAAAACAATCTCCATAGTTGTCCTGTGATTCTACAATTTAGGAATAGATGATTCACAGTTTCTGCCTGTTCCGTACACAAGAAGCACCTAGGGCTTAATATTATCCCTCTTTTCATTAGGTTCTCTCGGGTAAGCCACTGCCTCCTTTGCCAAAAGCCACACAAAGCATGCCACTATATATGGTATTTTGGTTTTCCAAATGTTCTTCAATGGCCAACTGCTTGGCTGTTGGTTGTGGTTCATTTTCATGTACGCTTTGCTCACTTCGTATGTGCCTTTCTCATCTCCCTTCCACCATAGTTCATCTATTCCCAACCCACTGAATTGCTCAATCTTGTTGATGAAATCTGCCATTCTTGGTATTTCCCAATCATTGAATTGCCTTCTGAAGTTGAATCTCCATCCCTCTTGTTGTCCATAATTCTGCCATGGTACTCTGTTCGTGTAGTACTAATGAGTAGATATCTGGAAATAACCTTTATAAGTTGCCTTCTTCATGCCATTCACCTTTCTAGAACCTAGTTTTAGCCCCATTGTTCACCTTGATCTTGAAGAAGCACTTCAGTTCATTCCAGAGATCTCTGATGGATCTCCATAAGTTAACTCCATAAGGAGTTGTAATTTCCTTAGTCATCCATCTGTCTTCCTCCTCATACTTAGCTTCTATGACTCTTCCCCATGGTGTCTCTTTATCATTGGCATACTTCCATAGCCATTTCATTCCGAGTGTCTTACTATGAGTATCCAGATTCTTTATCCCCAAACCTCCAAACTTCTTGTCAATCTACTTGTCGGAGGTCAAACGTTCACAACTTTTCGTTATTGTTACTTTGTTACTTAACAAAATTTATAGGAGAAAAATAAATTTGAAACAACAGCAAAATAATATTGTTGACCCTTTTAGAAATTGATTCTTCATTAAACTGTTGTCTTGAAGGCCCTTCTAGATGCTTCATCAATGCAACTTTACGACTTTTTCAGAAATATGTATGTATAATTGTTGCATTATGAAAGTACAAGTAGATCAAAATGTTGGATTCTAGACTCATGTTAAAGAAATATTCTCGAACATTAAAAAAATTAAAAATGAGTCTAACCTAGATAACTCAAGCGCTCAGCAATGACTTGGGACATGAAGGACAACAAATCTATGTTAATAGACATATCTTTTGTAGCTTAAGATATTACTTTTATTTAGAGCAGGTTTTGTTTCATATTCTTCAAATTAAACTTGTCGAAAATAGTCATAACTCACACCAAAAATATTTAGAAGAGCTGAATGAGAAGGAAAAAAATGAAAAACATTAAAAGGACGAAATCTTTGTCCAAGTGAGATCATATACATACCAAATGAAAAATAATCAATACAATTTTAAGGAGACAACAAAACAGCGAGAAAAAACATACATTAAAGGGAGTAAACTATGAGATATCCAATGATGATAACAAATCATTCTAACCAGAAAAGTTCTCATGTTTTGAAATAACATACTTCAAAAAATTGACGAACACTTCAATCAACTTTCAATCCTTAAAGTACTCATATCCACCCACCGACAAAATTTAGTAAAAATAGATAACAACATAAAAACCATAAAATATGGGCATGCAAAGTTATTAACTCTCAGAGGATTTTCTAAAGAACACAAAATATCATCCTTGTATGTGAAGGAATGATGTTGTTAATGAAGAAATTAGAGATTTGTAAGGGCTTTTTTTATTGTACCTTCAACAATTCCAGTAGAGAAAACTTGCTTGAATACTCAATTAATGTTTGTTATTTAAACAGTACTAACAAATACTTATAACAATAATTTTGTAGAAACATAAACAACAAAGTTTAAAGCATGTACTCAAAAATAACAATTAATAATATAAGCATAAATTAATGACGGTAAAAAACATACCAGGATATGTAACAATAGAATGAAAAAGATCGAGCCCACTGAATGCACAGTGTCCCCTTAAGGAAATTATTTCCCTCTAGTACCCGAGATTTAAAGGAATAGATCCTCTCAGGATAAAGTGATTCTATTCACAAGTGTATTGATACAAAAACAATGGTGCCAATAAATCATTCAACAGGAGCAAAGTACACAAATATTTAATTGTCCAAAAGAAGAGAAGCACTTCAAAATTTTCGTTGTTTTAAAATGAGAGAAAATTCCTCTATTTATAGACAACAAAGGGCATGTGAACAAATGCTTATTGTGTCTTATCGGAAATGTCACAACTCTTTGGAAAAGTTACAACCCTTCAGAAAGGTCACAACCTTTCATAAAAGTCACAACTTTTCATAAAAGTCGCAACTTTTCATATAAGTCGCAACTCTTCATAAAAGTCGCAACTCTTCATAAAAGTCGCAACTCTTCATAGAAGTCGCAACTTTTCATAGAAGTCACAACTTTTCATAAAAGAGGAAGGCTAATTTTGGAAATAAAATAAATTAAAAGGGAATCCTAGTTTGTGGTGGCGCCACGTAGGCGGGTCTAGGGTTCTCTTTTATATATATATGATATGATTACTTTAATACTTTGTTTTACTAAAACTTATGCAATATGTAGGTCAATTAAAATCTTAAAACTCCATTTCTAGTAAATCACCATAACCTGAAATAGAATAGAGGAGGTACAAGGTTTGCTATATAATAGTTAAACATACCTTCCTAAAAGATTAAAAATAGGAAGGTATGTTTAACTATTACATTCACTTTTTTCTTGGTAAAATTTGTATCAAGTGCAAAGAGAAAACAAGTCTAATTGCCAAAACAACAAATAGCAAATTGGATAACAATTAGTGTGATGATAGAAAAAGATCCAATGGCCATCATGCCATTTCAGTTTAGAGAAGTCATAAGCAAATTACAGCCACCTGCACTTAAAATAAAGACAGAAAGTAGAACCTCTAGTTGCAATAAGAAAGGAGACCAAACATGACAAATTATGGAAGATGCTTTGACGTCTAAAGGAAATTACAAAATGAGCACTCATCAAAAACTATGCTTAAAGAGTTGCAAATTTATACCTTAGCAAAACAAAGAAAATGAACACGGAATTTGTCTCCAAACACATTAAAACATGTTGGGAGGAACTTTTTTCCAACTTGACTTAGAAATATGTGTTCATTGCCCTTCTAAAAAGAGAAATATATAATCATTGTTCCTAGGTTATGTTATTAGGTGTATTCCTATTAAGGAGAGGAAACTCAAACCTCAATATCAATGGAAACATGGAAGTCACTCATTTACATTATGCAGATGACACCTTAATATTTTGTGATGCTAATGAAGGACAAATATTGGTTTTAAGATCAATCTTGGTGCCATTTGAAGGAGTCTCAGGTTTGCATGTCAACTGGAGAAAAAGCTAGTAGTATCCTAATAATGTCTCTAATATGGAGGAACTATCTTGGATTTTTTAGGAGGGATTTTTTATGGAAAGGGACTAAGGGAAATGATTCCACTGTCCAACATTCAGTCAAGTGGAACAAGGTTCACTGGGGAAGAAACATGGGTGTCTGGGAATAAGGAACCTGAAAAAGCAAAGCAAAGCCCTTAGACTAAAGTGGTTATGGAGGTATTCTCAAGAGCCTCAACCATACTGGGAAAAGCAATTCAAGAAGAATATGGAAAGGAGAACAAGTGGACGACAAAGGAGGTTCTTACACCATGGGGTAGCCTATGGAAGTCCATCAAAATCTTGTAGTCTCTCTTGAAGATCAATACAATCATTAGGGTAGGAAATGGCAATAAGATTTCATTTTGGGAGGATAAATGGTTGGGCACTTCTAGTCTAAAAAGTATCTTTTCTAAAGATGCATGACTTGGTAGTGAATAAATAAGTGAGTGTAGCTAAGGTTAGGACACAGCATGGATGGAATTTCTAATTTAGAAGGAATTTCAATGAATGGGAAATCACGATCGTGACTGAATTTTTGGAAGGTTGGAAGTTTTTACAGGAACATAGGAGGAACGTGATAGATTATGGTGGTGCAGAAATAACAAAGACACATTCAAGGTAAACTGTGCATATAAGTTGCTATATCAAGGTGGACAACAACCTTCTCTTTGGTCTTGGAAGCAGATTTGGAACCTTAAAATCCCTTTCAAGGTGTCATGTTTCACTTGACTTCTAGCAAGAGAAGTAGTTTTAACACATGAAAATCTCAAGAAAAGGAAGTTCCCCATGTGTTATAGATGCTATTTATGTTGGGAAGAGGTTGAGACAGTCAACCATCTATTTCTCTCGTGCATAATAACATCCTAGCTATGGAGGATTTTCATTAGTCTCAAGGGTTTTGCTTGGGCTATGCCTAACATAATCACAAATATTTTTCACAATTGGGGAGAAGTAGGGGTGGAAGCTGCATATAGAGATAGATGGAGGATTGTCCCAGCCTATATTTGGTGGACTGTTTGAAAAGAAAGAAATGCTAGATGTTTTGAGAGCAAGAGTTGTGATCTTCAAAAGATCAAACTAAATTGTATCAGGCTTCTTTGCTTCTGGTACAAACAAATGTATTTAGAGGACACTGAATCCATTATAGATATCCTAGGTTCCTGTTAGAATTAAATTCGGTTTTCTTACTCTTTTGACAAGTTGTATATATGATTTTCAGTGCAACCCATGCACTGGTTCAATGAATATACACAAATATTACCTGCTCAAAAAAAATTAAAGAGAGGACTTTCTAGTCTATATCAACAACAAAGATTGTTACTGGACAGTAATATCACAGATTTTTACTGGTTAAAGGATTTGTTCCATCAAGATGAATGTCCACGATTGGTTAGGCGCATATCACAGGTTTGTACCCTATTGTAGACCAAAAAATTGATATTTGAGTAGAGAAGGGTAGAGAAGCGGGTCAATTGTCCAATATTTAAGAAGATTAGACCTTTGTCCTACTTTTTGCCTTGGGTGTAAAAGAACAACACCCTTCTTTATAATGAGGGGATGACATCCTCATCTCAAACCTCATCCATCATTTCTTTTCTTGAATAGGGTGAATCCTCATCATCTTGAGATCCACGTGGTTTACAAGAGGACCCTATTCCTCTAATTTATCCTATAGAAACTCCCTGACAGCTTGGGTGTGGTAGCTTTCTTATGGTTCTCCAGGATCATACATGCACAAAAAGAAATCCTAATTCCTAGCAAGCTTCTATGCAGGGAAATCCTATCTTAGGGTTTTGATACTATGTAATCCACTGTGTTTAAAGCAGCCTTTTCAAAAAGGAGTGGCACCAACTCTAAGGGGAAGGCCTAGTGCTTAAAGAGCTGGAGTGACAACTCGAAAATCACGGTTCGAATTCCAGCAGAGATTACACTAGGTTAATTCTTCTAATGTGCCTATCATTGAAGATTAAGAGTTAATAGAGTAAATGTGGTAGCTAGAGACAACAACTGGATTAATTGACGTGTGTTTAAGCTGCCCAGACACTATCATTGTTACAAAAAAGAAAAATGAGGGCCAGAAATTTGTGACAACTCATAGTTTTTACTCACATGACCTTTAGCCACTACCCTTTACACAAGGCAGATCAAAGTTTTCACAAAAACATAGTCTTTTTCTTGACACTGAGAGCAGAAAGATCTTTTACTTTCTTCCTTGACTTCCATACAAATGTTTCGTACAGGAGTTCCAATGCAAGATAAAAGCTCCAAAAAAAAAAGCGCAAAACAAATAATCACAGAAAAAATAAAAAGAAAAAAGTCCAAGCTTTCGAATCGAATGTACACATGCAAAGTAGAAATTTTTTAAAAGAAAAAAATACAAAAAAATAAGACTTTCCGTCGGACTGGGAGCGAAGGGTTAAGGGAGAAGAGATAATGAAGTTTCCTCGCTAACCTTTTTCGGTAAAGAAGAAGAACTAGCCGGATAAGGTGAGCGAAGAGCACCGGTGGAAAACAATCTCGGCAGCAACGGCGGCACGGCAGCGGCAGCGGCGGAGTGAGAAAATTTCGCGACGGAGGTTCGATTAAAGGGAAAGTTGGGAATGGGACTGAAACCAGATTTACCCCTTTGGGGTATTTTATATGTGGGACAGAAGTGTCATTTAAATAAGTTTACAGGTGGACTCCCACTCCCTTTCGCTTAGGAGAGTCTGTTCGGTATAAACATGATGCTTTTCTACAATTTATTACTATTTTTTTTTATGACATGGAAAACCCTCCGTTGTTGCTATCATTTGGGTGTGCACAGGTAAAATCTTTGCTCCTATGCAATAGCTTGCAAATCACATAAGAGAGGTAACCCGCACTAGGTAAGTCCGGTGCGACGAGCTCGACCCAGAAGGCAAATCCCTTGCTTTCGCTGGTAAGGGGTTTCGAACTTGAGACCTCCTACATGGAAGTCCAGAGCCCAAACCACTTATTACTATTCCAAAAACAAAATCAAATACATTAAATTAAATTAAATGTGGCTTGATTTAATTTTTAATTTTTAAAAATCTGTTATATTGATTTTGATTTTTTAATGAGAAAGTTGAATTGAATCAGTGATTATGTAAATAATTCTTATAACTAATTTAATATTAACTAGTCTCACGGCACGTGCATTACACGTGTGTATTGTATCATATTGTATACAATATTGTAAAATATAATTAATATTACTAAATTAAAGTTTTGTCATAAATAACTATAATTGAAAGAACATAGGACAAGTGATTATAATGTTTAATACAAATTATCATAGAGTTACTTATTTTTGAGATCAAAATAACAAGATATCATTGATACTTTCAAAATACATTCAATGTTTAAATATGGGGAGATAATGACATTTCTTTAGTAGTATTATTTGTTACTTCACTCAATTTTATAAAAAAAAAAAGTTTAAGCAAAAATATAGAAATAAATATCAATATAATAAAGGTCACCAGAGGCCTTCCTCTTGACATTATGACCATAAATGATGGACATCATTTAGGTACAATTTTTCTCTTAAATATCGATACTTGAAATTTAATATGTGCATGACACTAATGACGATTACCATAAATATTTCAAAACTAATAATTCAATGGACTACGTTGATTCCCGTTGTTTTAGCAAAATTAAGAAGAAATTCCTTCATTTGAGGGTAAAAACATAAAAATAAAAAATAGAAAATTAAATAAGAAATGTCTTACCTCAATCATGTGCCCTTTTTCGTATTTTTTATTACTATTGTCTCTCCTACAACTTGATCAATTAATTTTTTCTTTAGAAACAATAATCCACGATGTGTGTATTCGTCAATTTTCACTCATTATGTGAACACAAATTATTAAGTTCTCTCTCGAATGAAAACACAAAAGAAATTATTTAAAGAATCAAAACAATAAAATGAAATGAAAACCCCCTTGCACTATTTATAGAAGTTTTCTGTGTGAAGCAAAGTTCACAGTTAATTGCACATTTCTCTGTTTTCTTCTTCTCTTCTTGAATAGAAAGCCAACACCTAAATTCCAATGAGAAGAGCATCAACGAAACATATCAATAGATTAGGGATGAATCATTTATGAAACTGTTAAGTGATCTCAAATAGTCACAGAAAAGAGATCCCCAAGAATTTATAAGGAGTGGATGGTTGTGATTTATGACCGAAGAAATATGAAGGTTGAAATTGTTGTGACTATTTGTAGGAAATAAGTTTTTTATAATAAATAAAATATGTAGGTTAATTAAAAGTGTATTTATATTCTAAAATGATACAAATAATATTAAATTATGTATGTAATGAAAATCGTAAGAGGAAAATACAAGTATGAATTGATGAATAAGTTGTTGCAATTTATTCACACTCTTTCTTATGTAGTACCTCGAGTTTCGTTGAATTTCGAATTTGATCAATTGTTGCAAATAACACTTGAGATTTTTTAAGAAGAAGAAGAGTATTGAAAAAGTGTAGTATAAAAGTGAGAGGAAACACTTCTATTTATAGCTAACAAATAGTGTTATGAATAGGTGCTAATTGTGCCTTATCAGAAAAGTCATAACCCTTCGAAAAAGGCACTGCTCATCGGAAAAGTCACGACCCTTTGAAAAAGTTACAACTTACCAGAAAAGACACAATGCTTTGGAAAAGTCACAACCCTTTGAAAAAATCACAACCCTTCTGAAAAGTCACAACTCATTGAAAATGTCACAACCCGTCAAAAAAGTTTCAACCCTTCAAAAAAGTCACAATTCATCGGAAAAGTCACAACCCTTTAATGTGAAAAAGTATCTATATTCAATATAATATAAGTAATTAATAAATAATTAAAAATAAATAAATTGTGTATTTTTTAATTGGGGGTATTATAGTAATTCAACATTCATTTTTTGGAGTTCATGCTTTTAAGATAGTATAGATGTATCTGTTTTGCACGTATGTATCACGTTAATTAATAATAAATGTATATAAAAAAATTTATTGTGTGAATATTATATTATTAAGTACTAAACTTTTAAAAAACAACGTAAACTTTTTCAAATAAAGGTATTTAAAGATATGTTCCTCTTTAATTGTCTGTATGTTCCTTTTTAAGATAAATAGGTTTTGTCTTACACTAAAAAGAGCGTAAAAGTTTACTTTGAAAATATTCAAATTCTATTGATAATTGATAATTGGTAATTAAAAATTACTATAGAGATTTTGTACTGTAAAAGATATATAGGAGACTTACATAATGATCAATATATGGTTAGAAATAATACTTATTTATAAAATTACATACACAATAACACAAAAAAACGAATATACAATAAATGAAGGGAATTTTATTTTATTTTTTACATATTGCATAACCTACCTCTAGAGATTGGCAATAAATTAATAATGTAAAGTAAATTTGGTTAGAGCTATACAATGCTCTCTTGTTCACATTTTCTTCTTTTTCAGTACACTCTTGTTCATCGCTTTTGAATCCCCAAAAGAAGCATATCGATGTTGTCACGCATTGAACTTATACTCTAGACGTGGCCGGCACTTGATGTCATTGTTCGCTCGAGCATTTTCATAACATGAGGAAACATTTTGACATTAGTAAAAACATAGTTTAAAAGTACTTGAAGAGACAAGACTTGTAAAAGAAATACTTATCATAAATGATTTTGATTTTGATTTTAATGAGAAAGTCTAATTGAATTAGTGATTATGTATATAATTTTTATAACTAGTTTAATATATGTGTTTTGGACGTATATATCACATTAATCTTTTATACTATATTAAAAGCATGAAGGTCCTTAATATTGTTGTTTAAACTTCTTACCATTCATTAAAAGACTTCATTTTAGATAAAATCATCTTTGCACCATTTATTTTATTTATTTATAACAAAACTTACAAGACTGTAATCTAGGGTTGTGCCATAGCCACAGTCGAGGTAGTACTTGTTGATGCACTATTACTATGTACAACTTGTCGACTAGAAGTAATATTACACATATTTGAATGAGGCATAGCCTTCACTCTTCTACAAGATATATCTCCCGACTTGTCAGCATGCAAAACATCCAACATGGATGGTGTAGATTCTCTAAACAGCTTAACAGTAGTATTATCCGCAAAAACAGTAGTTATGGCGCTAGAAGCTAAAACACCAGCTAGTTTGTTCTGCTCTTGGAGGATCTAGTTTGTAGAGAAGGCACCTACAATCTGTAATGACCCTAAAAATGAACTAGTGAAACTAGAGCCTAACGTGTGTGCGTTTGTGTTTGTCTTGAGTTTTGAAGGTGTTTTGATGTTGTCCTGAGCCATGGTTGAGGTGTTTAGGGGTTAGATGTCAAGGTATGACTCCCCAAGGACCACCCTAAGTACATCTAATATGCTAACCCCATTTTTTTCCCTTTTTACCAAAGTGTAGGCTTTGGATATGTTGGTGTTCTATGCTTGAAGGATAGGTTTCTAAGGTGCTTGAAGATGAAGACTTAGTGAGTCCTCATAGTTTAGAGGACAAAACCCATCATGTTCCTTTTATGTCTTTCGTTTATGTTAAAGCTTTGTATGGGCTAAGTCCCATGTTGTATTCAAAGTAGTAGATGGTTTGAGACATAGTGTACAAAGTCTAGAAAGTCTTCCACTTGCTTTTTAATAAAATGTCTTCGATTGTAAAGGAAAGTTTTTAATTCTTCTCTATTTTCAAGTATCTTATGCAATGAATGAGCTATGAGGCTTGTATAAGACCCCTTCGGGGTCGAGTACGCCGTGTTACGACTAGGGGGTACTCTCGGGTCGTGACAAACCTGGTATTAGAGCATAAGATTTTGGAATGCTCTTAGGATGTCTCAAGCCACATCTAGTAGAGTCTTGTTCATAATGTGAAGCGCGCCACATTATGAATATGAGGCTATTGGGTGTTAAGAGGGGTATATTTCAAGGTCTTAGTAACCTTTCTACGGGTTACCAGTACGGTCTGTAGGTCCATAGAAGGACCTACAGACCGTAGGTCCAACCTGTAGAATCGAGTCAGCAATTATTTTTAAGGGCTTTTTAGTCTTTTCCTTAATCATTTAATGCCTAAACTATGCCGATTTGTCTTCTCCCCTAAGACCTATATAACGTTTTTAAGCCCCAAATTAACCACTTTCAACTCATTCTCCAAATATTCCCTAAAACTAACCAAGTTTTCCTCCCAAATTCTGCCAAGACTAAGGAAGAAGAATAGGATCTAGGGTTCAACGTACTACAAGCTTCCATTCCTTTAATCCTTGTGGGTTTTTAACATCAAGGTATGATAGTATTCACCTAAAGAGTCCTTTCCTCCGTAGGGTTTCTAAATTCTCAAATTTTACAAGTTAGATTCTCCAATTGAAGTTAGTGTTTGATTCAATCTTCACGGGTTCTTTTCAATTATGATCCAATTGATTATTTTCTATCTTTTTATGCATGAATTGAAGTAATTACATGTTTTTAAGTTAAATTCACATGAGCCATGCAAGATCCATGATTTCTAGACTATGATAATATGATTTAAGTTTATGAACTATGAATTTATAAAGATATGCATGTTCTTTCTATGGAATTGATATGAATGATTTGAGGTTGCTTTGATAGTAAACCATCGATGTTGTTATTGTGAAATGTTATTCTCATATGAAGGATTCATAGGGTTGAAAGGTTTTCTCAACTAAAATTTGAATCAAGAGTTAGGAGCTATTCACTATAAGAAAAATAGACTCTAAGGAATGGAAATCTAGTCTCTGAAAGTGCAAATCTTGTCCCAAATGCGCAATTGAGACCAGAAAAATCTGGTCATCACTCGTCCTAGATTTTGTCGTCGCCATTGGTTAATAAGGACGAGTTCAAAAAACTATTTCCTGAATGGTTTTTGAGACGAGAAAAATTTCTGGTCGTGAAATCCTTATAGAGACTACATATCTAGTCTCAAATAGGCCATTGATATCTTGGTATTCAGGTCGTTAAACCTCTTTTGCGACCTTCCGTAACCTGGTCCTAATAAATCATTAGAGACGAGTGTGACCTGGTCCTCGAATATCGTTAGAGACCATTAACAATCTGCTCCTAGAATAGCTCTAGCGACCATAAAAAAATGGTCCTAGAGAAATTTTAAAAACGAACAACAACCTGGTCCTAAAATAGCTTTACAGACGAACATCATTTCTTGTCCTAGATTATTCATTAGAGACGAGCAACAATTTTGGTCCTAGATTGACCTTTATAGACAATCAATAATTTTGGTCTCTAATTGACCACCACTGAGCATACAACCATTGATATCATAAGAATCTATACTCATCAACAAATATCAAATTAATTACTACTTAAAATCTGGATACATAAAAAAGATGATAGAGAGAGAGGGGGTAGGACGATAGAAATAAAGAGTGCGATTAATTACTATAAATTTGTTAAAATCCCATGGTGTTAGTTTCAATATTTGCTTAATTAACAAAATATATAACATAGATAACATTCAAGGTTTTGCATAACATTCATAACAAACTAATATTAATGAGTTAGTGCATCTTCTAAACTTGCATCTTCACTGAAAAATGAACAAAAGTTGGGCAGAAAACTTAATGTCAAGTCTTTGTCAAGTGATGTCCAGAAACATCTACAAAACCTGCAAGAAATATGATAAAACTATTAGAAAAACTTCCAGATACATAATCAAGAATCCAACATTTATTTTGAAGAACAATAACTATATAACATTGAGTAAAGCAACTCTGCAGCAATGGTAAAACAGAAAATGGGCCCAGTCTGGATGAACAACAACTGGGTAGAAAATTGTAAAACAGAGAAGTTGACAGCAATATATGCAGAAAATTTTAAAACAAAGTTTGTGTCGTTATGCAGCTGTGCAGAAAATAAAAAACAAAGCCTAACATAATTAAGAAAGTTCCGCAGTTATGTTCTTAATGTTGCACCCACAGGGATATTTCATATTCAAATTCCAATCCACAAAGGATAGGGATCAGATCCTACAAGTCGGGGCTTAGACATTCAAGAACAAACCTATGGCGCTCAAGCAGTGGGAGGTCAATTTTTCTTTCAACCAGGATGTGTTGAGTATCATTCCTCTATGGGTTAAGTTTCCTGAACTCCCAGCTGAATATTGGTCTGCTGAAGCACTTAGTAAGGTTGTTAGCTTAGTTGGTCTATGTCACGACCCATGAGTACACCCTAGATGTAACATAGCGTACTTGACCCCGATGGGGTCTCATACAACCTCTTAGCATATCATGACATAAGATAATAGAAAAGTGCGGAATTTTAAAACATTTTTCCATACAATCAAATTCTTTATAAAATGAAGCGGAAGTCTTTAACACTTTGTCTCAAACCATCTAAAATAATTCTTGAACAACTCTTGGGACACAACACATACAATAGTCTAAAACATAAAAAAAGACATAAAGGAAATTGTGGCTTTATCCTCGATGCTATGAGGACTCACCAATCTTCAACTCCTTGCTCCTACTAAGAACCTAGCCTCAAGATGGAAATCAAGATCGCCGAACCCTACATTTGATGAGAATGTAGGCAAAAGTATGTGTTAGTACAAAAGTACTAAATATGATAGCTAGTATAACATCATAAGAGCATTACATAAAGGTTAGTCAACATAAGCCATATGCCATGATCATAAGAGATACTTCATGAAATATAAACTATAAGCATAAGAGACAATAAACATAGTCATAAGCATAATCTCCAACATAGACATAATGTAAGCATTAGTCATCATAAAATATAGTCCACATACATAGTCAATACTTAGACTTTCATATCATAAGAGAACCATTTCATAAGGAACCTCCAAGTATACTTGTGCAATGCATGGATAAGATCCCATAATCCCACCCACACTAAGTACCATTTTTTGGTCATCATACTCATACTTACAATCTTTGGATCTCATCCTTAGCTTACTTCTCATAGACAAGGGAATCACTCACCTTTAGTCAATCATAACAAGGAAGGCAACTATAGCACAATCCTATCTAAACATACAACATATAAGAGAAACCCTTCATAAGTCACCTCAAGGCAAGCTTGTGCCATACATGAACAAGACCCCATAATCCTACCCATGCTAAGCTAGACACTTTAGGTTCTTCATTCATGTTTATCATCTCCTATTCTCATAGTTAACTTATTTCTCATAGACAAGGGGAATCACCTCTTAGTCATGCATGTATTAGAGGGGCCTTTCAACCTACAATCCAACTAGTGATGCTCATATTACTCTTTACTTATTCTTAGGACATGGGAACTCACCTCTCTATGTCTATCCTAAGGGCCAATGGGTATTCACCTCTCTATGTCTATCATATAGGCCAAATGGGTATTCACCTCATACTTTACATGTATAGTCATAGGTATTCGCCTCCATAACTATTTTAGGGAAACATGGGTATTCGCCTCCATGCCCCACCATTATATGATATAGGTATTTGCCTCCACATCATTACATGAGGATCATAGGTATTCGCCTCCATGATCAACAAAAGGCTAATGGGTAATCACATCTTGCATTACTATAGAGTTATTTTTTAAGGGTAGTCACCACACACTTCTCATATCATGTCATGGGTAATCTCCTCATGAATATCTATTTAGGGATAAGGGAATTCACCTCACACCCCTCTCATACAAAGGTATTTGGGGGAATCACCACAAGCCTCATCACATTTCATAGTCCTTGGACTTAGATTCATTTTAGGTGAGCAAGCTTTTCAACCTAGAATCATTCTATGTGAGAGAACCTTTCATATCATATCATATTCATACATAAATGTGTGTGTGAGAATAGCCTTTCACAACAAAACAACATATCATAATCATAGACACTTTACTCTCAAAGTGTTCCTAAGCATATACAAAGATTTCATAAAACATGTATGAATCTCATACTTTACCTCCTTGAGGTTTCTAAACTTTCTTTTAATCAACATACCTAAAATTCTACATTAGACATGAATATCATCATAACTCAAGTGATTTTATCACTTCATACATTCAAACATTCATGAGGTAGATTAAGTGGGTAAAGTCCTTCCACAACAATTCTATCTAAAGTCTACCATTATCCTACAAGATTCACTCTTGGAGCCTTAACATACATAATTCATCATATTGGCTTTACTCTCAAAACCCTAGTGATCAACATTCATGACTACAATCCTTACTCTCAAAGCTTTACTTCTTACAATCATCATACATACCTAGATTTCAAGGCACTCTAATCACATTCCTCATTATTAAGTGATTCTAGTCATAAATCATCATAAAGGTTCAACTTCAAGCTTTAATAGTCATGATCCATCATATATACTATAATCTAATTCAATTTATGTCTATATGCTTCTATTCTTGAACAATTACTACTCATAACATCAATTCTAGAAGATCATCTATAAATCCTCAATATCCCTTCACAAGGCATATACCCACATTACTATAATTTCATCAATTAAACTGGGGTTAGTCATGTAAAGCACATAATATCATCATAATAACATGATTCTGTCACGCCCCGAGACTACCCCCGAGACGTGGACAAAGAACCTACGACCACAAGTGATCCCAATCTAACCCTGCTGGCATGATCATGAGCATACTAAATATAATCTGAATAATAGAAACTGTACGGAAGCTAAATCATAAATAAGATGGAAAGATGGGGAATACCCATATACTATAACTGAGATAAATGAAAACTGATGAGTTTAATACAAAGAAGATATTAACTCAATACTAAGCTGAATCTAACTATGTCTGAAATAAGCCTCTCTAACCTGACTAGAAATGTACTTGAAGGTACTGAGCATGCAGGATAGAGTAAAGCTGAAATAACATATAACTGAACAAAGCAATAAAGCAATGATATAATCTAAACATGATGTAGATACTGAAAATACTGAATACTGAGCTAACTGATGCAATGACCAAATTTATAACATGCTGAGACTGAATACTGACTGTACTGAAATATGGTCAATGCAATAGAGTCTGACTGAACTGTGGGAGCTACTAAAAATCGACATAAAACCACATGAGCTAAATGTGGAGTCTGATGTATACGCCCCATTGAGAGGACCCAATATACCCTTCCAGAGGTATAGAGGCATGCTGACGTGATCACTAAACTGATGTTGCCCACAGAGGGGACTTACACCTACGTGGTTCGTAGTTCTGGGACTATATGGGTACGCTGAACCCTAGTCCAACTCGGTATTATGCTACTCCCAATGAATTAAGTAGTTAAATAGTTATGACTGAATTTCTGTAAATACTGGATAGCTCGAAACTGAACATGCAAACTGAGAATGCAACAATGAATTTGATAATGATGCATTCATAAACTGAGGCATGTATAACTGAATATATTATGACTGAAATACTGAATAACTCAAAATACTGACATGTAGATACTCATACTTGAAAACTCCTTTTTTGAAAACAATTCAACATCATATTATA
>JAJOOE010002226.1:0-22844 GCA_036250405.1 Solanum raphanifolium
TTAATTGAAGACTTAAATAACACTTTTGGTTCAATTTTCTCAAGATAGATATGGATAATATTAAATATAGATTTCATGATTGAAATTCGAAACCAGACTCAACTCACCACAAACCCAGCCAAGATCAAGCAATTCCAAATTAGTCGGATCAGCTATAGGAATCCTATGTATCCATTTCATTTTAATCAGGCCCAATTCAAAAATTTAAGGAGATAAAGAAGGTGACAACAATAAAGCTCAGTTGTTACAAATGGCTTTAGCATTATTCACCATCCATCTTGAGAAATTCCATGGAGTCACTCAGCACACTTAAGTTCACAAAGCGACACTCTATCCACCAAAGTTACAACAATTCACTCAATTAGTTGTTGAGCTACATAAGCAATTGAACTTCAATTAAAGCCATTGAAATACAACAATATTAATGAGTTGCAAAAATAATACAACTGAGAATTGTAAGGTTCCCTTCACTGCCTGCTATAAGGATTCATCAGCATATGGTAACGCAGCCCGGTCCTTTGACTTATATTGGCCTAGCACTTTAGCTACAGTTCTACAACGGCATTGCTTTCCAGGTCGGAGAACATCCGTATAAACAGCCATTTCAATAACATCGAGCTCTTTATCTGCATGGCCCAAGTTTTATGGTAAGTATTACGAGTAATAGAGTAAAATGTCATTGCTGCAAATAAAAAATGGCATACTGATTCATGAGGAAGGAGCTGCTTCAGTTCCTACGTTTTCAATTATTTATTTATTTATTTATTAAATTGACCAGTTAAAGGTCGATTATTGATGTATAACCCTTGGAAATTTTGAGTTTTTTTGTAGGTTTTAGTCAGATGAATATATAATTCTCTCTGGTTGTTAAATATTTTGACGTGCAATTTTTATTTAGCTCTTTGTTCTTATTGCTCTACTTGTTCATTAATTCTTCATCTATGCTCTTATAATAGTCCACTCTTTCCCTCACCAAGTTCTCTATTTTCATTGTTTTTCTTTTGATTTTTCTTCCAAACCTCTCTTGAATGGGGTTTAGAATTAATCCCATGATTCAAAATAATAGTTTGACTAGAATCAATTCTATGATTGATATAGCTAAAATACTAATTACAGTGTTTGATACTAATCTTAACATATGTTTTTTTTTTTGGCGAATCTAAAGGCTTACGGGTTAGAAATGTGTTGAACCTCCATTGTTTTAGTCTTGCTCATTTTTCTAACTCCATTGTCACAAATTTTGATTACAATTATCAAGCGATGACGCTTTTTTTTCCATTCCACCCGTTTTTTAAATTTTTGGTTCAATTTGTGAATATTGTCTATCTTGAATTTACTTTACAATCACATTATGCTTGGTAAGTGTTTCTACATATGACATTTAAGATTATTTTTGGGGGGTTATGTATAAATATCAAAGTTATGTAATTACATGACAATAAGAAAGATAAATACATTGTTGTGAATCAAACTAGCTCTATAAAGGCCTATGGGTTAGAAGTCGTGAATGAGATTGGACTAAGTTAAATGTTGGAGTGTTTTATTTGGGATCCAAGCCCAATTAGCATTTGGTTAAAAGGGAGAATGAGTTTGAAAGAAGAGTTTATGCATATTGAAGAAACATTTGTTCCTCTCTTCAGCTTTTCATCCTACTTCTTATGTATATCCTTATTACTTATTGTTACTTCAGTGTTTTTCGTTGTAATTCAATAATTTAACTGGTGTTGTGATAAATTGATTGTCAAGGACTATATAATACTTGAATATTTGGTGTTGAGAATCTGAATTCGTTACATACACAAAATATCAAAGTCACTTCTACCTTTCTTCATTTTCTACTGCTACTTGTTGATATAGCTTTGAGTTACACCTTCTTTTGGGTAAGAGTTGTAATTATTCTTAACTATTTATATTATTTTTATTTTATGTTCCCACAAATTTATGACTGTGCTTTAGTGTCTTTGAAATGTTTCAGGCAAAATGTCGTTCATTTGATTCATTACTTTACACTGATTGTTCCTCCATGCATTGAAAAATCATATGATATTACGTGCTTACTGTTTTTATTTACTTTGTTTGACTTCAGATATAAAATATGAAATCTGTGACCAAAAAAAATATTTTCAATGATACAAATTATTGGATTCGTTATGAAGCTCCAGATGTCTAGAAGGTATGCAAGGTTCTTATATATATATATATATATATATATATTTTGATGAAACGAAAGAAAATGCGTTGGTTGGGAGTCATAGGATGAACATCTTGGTTTTGGATCTACCCAGGTTATAGAAATGTTGGACGATTTTAAAGGTTTGCTTGCAAGTGAAACTGTAGCAATGAAGAGTGAGTAGGTCATTGTATAAGTCAAGCCTGAGTTGTGTGATCTCTATCTTTGGAATTTTCACCAGTTCATGGTTAGTTTCACTATACCCTGAACAGAGGCGAATCTAGGAATTTTCGAACATGGGTGCACCAAGTAAAATGTATTGAAGTGGGAATTGATCCTGAATCTTCAAGGTCAAAACCTCAACATTTAACCATGTGGACCATTTAGACTTCTTGTAGTACGGGTGCCAGAAAATAATATTATACAAATTTTAGAAAATATATATATAAAATATCTAATTTTACGACGAGACCACGGGTGCGGGTGCCCTTTTTTTTGGCTGTAAATTCGCCACTGCCTGAACTAAAAGAAAAAAAGGATTTCAGCTATACCTAAGTTTCTATAACAACAGGGAAGTTGTTTGTCTTACTAACTTTTGTGATGACAATGAATTACCTAGGATTGGAAATCCCAACTCTGTTCCTTTTGTCAATGAAGAAGTCTTAGGTCAAAAATGAAGAATGGGTGGTTCATATTAATGCAAAAATCTTGGTAATTATATATCAATAATTTTTTTGTTGAGTTCATAATTTTCAGGTCAACTTCAACCCTGTCGCTGTCAATTCAATCAAGAAAACACTTGCAGCTATATGCAAAAAGGAGCAACATGAAGTTAGTGTTGATTCGATAGTCAAAGTGAGTGGAGGTGATATCAAACATGCAATTTATTCTCTGCAGTATATTTGTCTTAAACCACATATAATGCCTATTCTATCGTCAAAAGAAAGACTGGATAATTGGATGATGTGTTCTGTTTGTCATTCGACTGGATAACGTTAGTTGTTTGGATGATGTGTTCTGTTTCTCATTTGGAAAAGATGAAACTCCCTCTCTATTTTATGCATTAGGAAAATTTCTACACAACAAAAGAGAGTGAGCACACTATTGCATCTGGTACATTTGACTAAACTTCATTCTCAAGTTACAGTGAGTTGCAAGTGCCTTCCAAAACTTAGTAACACTGTTTTTGTACCTCTTCTGTAGTACCGATAAACTACTCCACCTTTGCAAGTAATGCTTCCTCATGAAAGATGCATATCTTAGCATCTACTTGAGTGATCTAATCATGCAATATTGGGTTGTTATTTACGACCTACATATCCAACACTATATGTTCAAAGAGTTTCAATTGCTAAATGTGGTTTCATTACTTGTAGACACTGTTCAAATAAAAATGTTAAGCAAATTTCCTAGGATGTAATAATGAACATTGTTTAAGAAGGACTTCTATGAGCATTATTGATTATCCTTTTCACCTCGTGTAAATTAGTGCCATAGGTATGAACTTACACGTTATATGTGAGATAATTTCTATTACAAATCTTCTTTGACCACATTATTCTATGCCTTTTTCGTTAGAGTAACATATGATAGTTATCTATCAAGTGAATAATTGAGAGCACTGTCTTTGGCAAAACTCCAATACTGGCTCATTTTCTTGTAGATAGAGACACATTCCTTCTAAAGGATTTACTTTAGATTCCATATCTAAAATTTGAGATTGTTTAGAGGTGATTTTGAGTTGATCAAAATTGAATAATAGTGTATATTTCATGTATGATTAAATTATTTTTTTTGTTTTTTGAGTGTATCATAATGTGTGATTAGTGTATAGCTCATGTATGGGTAAGCTATATTATATAGTTAGTGTATACTTTTGATAACTTTAGACCAGCTATATTGTATAATTAGTATATATCTTTTATGATTTTTTGCTACTTTTATATAAATAAAATATGATTATATTTATTGTAAACTAATTATACTATTGTGTATATTTGAAATTAGCCTAAAAAATATTTAAAATAATAGTGTTGGGCCCGTGCTTAGCACAGAAGCACGGGCACTACCTATCTAGTATTAAATAAGAAAAATTACAGAAATCTCACATTTTAGTTTACTTATTACTATTATCCCCTATAAGTTTTACAAATCTCCAAAATCCCTCATTTTCGCGCATCAGATTAGTGTATCTCGCGCATTAGATTAATGTATCAGCGCTTATATTATTGTATCTCGCGCATCAGATTAGTGTATTATGTATAAAATGTACATCAAATTAGTGTATCATATATAAAATGTAATGTATCTTACTTAACGGTTAATGTATCTCACGCATCAAATTAATGTATCAGCGCTTATATTATTGTATCCGTTTGAGAAATTTCTATAATTATAAACTTTTAAGGGATAGATTGTAATTTTGCCTTAAAAATATGTGATTTCTGTAATTTGCCCTATTAAATATAGATTTCATAATTGAAATTTGTAACCAGACTCAACTCACCACAAACCCAGCCAAGATCAAGCAATTCCAAATTAGTCGGATCAGCTATAGGAATCCTGTGTATCCATTTCATTTTAATCAGGCCCAATTCAAAAATTTAAGGAGATAAAGAAGGTGACAACAATAAAGCTCAGTTGTTGCAAATGGCTTTAGCATTATTCACCATCCATCTTGAGAAATTCCGACTCACTCAGCACACTTAAGTTCATAAAGCGACACTCTATCCACCAAAGTTACAACAATTCATTCAATTAGCTGCTGAGCTACATAAACAATTGAACTTCAATTAAAGCCATTGAAATACAACAATATTAATGAGTTGCACGAACAATACAACTGAGAACAATACAACTAAGAAATGTAAGGTTCCCTTCACTGCCTGCTATAAGGATTCATCAGCATATGGTAACTTGCAAGGAGCAACCCGGTCCTTTGACTTATATTGGCCTAGCACTTCAGCTATAGTTCTACAACGGCATTGCTTTCCAGGTCGGAGAACATCCCCATAAACAGCCATTTCAATAACATCGAGCTCTTTATCTGCATGGCCCAAGTTTTATGGTAAGTATTAGGAGTAATAGAGTAAAATGTCATTGCTGCAAACAAAAAATGGCATAATACATAAATATGTCCTTTAACTTGGCCTCACACATTTATGCGTCCTCTAACTTTAGGTATGCACAAGTAAAAACTTAAACTTGTATAAAGTTACACAAATAGACACACGCATCCTACATAACAATTTGAGTCCTACGTGTATCATGTCATGTAGGACTCATGGCGTCTACTTATTCAACTTTATACAAGTTTGAGTGCCTACATTGTGCACACCCAAAGTTGGAGGGAATAAATGTGAGTTGAGGCTAAGTTAAAGAGTATATTTATGAATTATACCAAAAAAAATTGACAACCTTAATTTATACGTCCAATTCTGTGTGAAGTTGGTAAGGATGGCTAATCGCTATACATTTTAGTTAAGGGACTTCAAGGGTGGGTAACTTACGTTAGAATCCGTAGAAAATTGTATACCATATACCATTTTCCACACTAACCTTCCAGACAAGAATATCTCTATTTGTCCTAATTGTGTAGAAGAAGGTGGCATTATTGGTCCCCTAAACTTACCAGTCTATATACTTTGTACAAAAACAAAACAAAAATGAAAAAGAAATACCACACCCATTCTATTAACTACAGTTGCCAAAACTGTTGTGTTACAAGGCAAGTTCTATGATGATTTATTGCATGTGCTATGTAATGAAAGAACGGGTAAGACTTGCACAACTAGGGAGAGGGATCTAACCAGTTGAAAGATCCAAGCAAATGTTATTGGTCCTATCCTTAGTGAGAAGATAATATAGAGATCGTAAGCTTTGCTACTCTGAGGAAGTTAGGCAGCATCTACCAAGATAAAGAAATTCTTTATGTATTTAAACTATGTCTAGCTAACATAACAAAAGGAATTCTTCTAGGTGGAACAATATAGTTCTCCTTTGCTTGATCTTTTACAAGAGTATCTTATCCCTGATAGGATCTACATTGTCAAAGAATAGTCGAGCAAAAAATAAAATGAAAATGAAAGAACAATCACAAAGAAGATACAATCTACATAGTTTCAGAAGAACTGTCTAAATCCACGTTCACAAAAAAGAAAAACAGTTCTATTACACCTGTTTCTACATCATACCTTCTCACTACTGTAATGCAATAAGAGCTAGGACACAATTCTAAACAAAACTTCAATTTGAATTCAGAAACCACCTTAAAATCAAAAAACCTTCTCCAACCGCTACTGGCCGTAGGAGGCACAAAAAGATGTTACAGTAAAGATTAATCTTAATGTGACGGATTCATACTGTATTACTGCCCTGAATCTGATGAATGCTTTTTTTTATAGAAATGAGACCTTAGCAGGGGCCAAAAGAGTACTGAATGGAAAAGTATTTATCTGAGAAGGAAATCCCCACAAAAACCATCACAATGACAACCATGAAACGCAACTTGGGTTCAAATCAAATACCAAACAATAGGAATTTTTCACATGATTTCTTATTATAATGCAAAACAAATTGCTTTCCACTTTAATTGATATTACATCTCTATACCTCCATTTATGAACGGTGTCAAATTATCTTGTTAACCCTGAAAACATGGAAATACCTAAAAACTGCCATAAAAATAAAATCATTACAACAAGTACAATGACACTTTAAGTTTAATCCCAGATGTTAACGAGATCATTTCAGGATAATGTTCGGAAGTGAAACTGAAATCCAGTGGCAGATCAGACAATGACTTTTAGCTCCAAAATTACCAAGGAAATCACAGACTTCTTATCTTAAGAGGCTACAGAAGTAACAAAACTATCATATAGCTCACATATCTCCACTGGTGTGGCTAGTCCAGAAGCCATAGAGATCGATACCGCGACAAGTGATAGAAGCAGAACAAATAGGGAAAGATCAAAGCAGAATACCAGTGAACTTGATATCACAGGAGTAGCTTTTTAACCGACTAATATCAATCTCATCCTTATTCGATTTAAGCCTGTTCACCCTTGTCTGAAGGATCTGGCAATTCTCTGCTATGGACTCACCCCCTGCATAAGAAAACACATTTTAAATGGTGCATTAACCATTTATTGACCACCAAATAAAAGCTTAAGAGACCCATCTCCACCTCTATCATCCAACCACCGGACGTGAAAAGAAATAGAAAAGGAAACTTTTCATCGGTTAATATTCTATCCAAATGATTAAAATCAAAAATCCAAAATCAGTTTTAGGTGTGAATCAACAACATACTCCCTGAAATCCACAAGTGTGGTCTGGGAAAGGTATGATTAACTCAGACCTTAACCCCCTACCTTTGTGGGGTTGATAGGTTGTTTCTAATAGATCTTCGGCTCAAAAAAGGTGTAATCAAAGAAAAATAACAACAAAATAGCAAAATAAACAAAGCAAATGAAGCAAAAGGTAGTAGTAAAAATAAAGAATAACATACTACAACAACAACATATCCAGTAATCTTTGTGAAGTAGAGAGGTTGTTTCCAATAGACCCTTCACTCAAAAGAAAACTACATATGAGATTCTTCCCTGTCAACATAAATCACGAATGACTACATAGAACATCATCTCCCTTATATAAAACAACTATTTCACCCTTGCAACTCCCTCCTTATATCTAACCTATTCAAACAAAATTATACACTAAATTCCAACAGCACAAAGAAAGTTCGTTTTCCAGTAACTTACAGGGGCAAATTAGAACTTTATATCTAAAATAAACAAAGCCTCAATTCCAAATTAGCAGGGATTGAGAATATAAATCGTATATATCAAACTCCGAACCCATTTCCAAAAATTGAGTTAAAGAGTAATAAACAAACAATCAATCCTCAATGACAAGTTGATGACGGAATGTTCAAGAATAAACTAGTTAGTTTAGGCTAAAAATAGGGGAAAGAGACTAATAGGAGGGAAGAAGGTAGACCTTTGGAAAAGGGAATGATGTGATCATATTCAAAGCAAAGACAGCCTTGACAATTGAAGAGGCGTTTGCAGAGAATGTTTCCGGCGGAATCTTTCCGCCAGCGTTCAGGATGTCGACCGGGTACAGTCTCAGCCTTGGCCCAGCACATCCTTTTAGCTTCACCGTCAAAAGTCCTTGGTCTCTCTCCTTGAGATCGAGTAGGTGAGCTTGACGAGCTCATCTCACAAACCCACTTTACTTGCTCGGTCCAGGAGATTCATACATTTCATTACACAAGCAAGGAACCCTCTATAAATAGTGAAATAGTGAAATAGTGCAAAGAGGGAATCATTTTCTGTATCCGTGACACTACGGGTGTGTTTGGTATCCATTGAAATGTTTTCCTAGAATTTCTAATTTATTTTCTTATGTTTGATTGCTAAGTAGAAAATATTTTCTGAAAAATATTTTTTAATATTTGATTGATACGAAATATTTTCCGAAAACTTTTTTGACGGAGGTGGCATTGGGGGGAGGAGGGGGGTGTAGCGTAAAAATTGATTATTTTTAAAATTTGAAATATTTTTCAGAAATAGTCTCTTTTTTTTAAATTGACGGGTGGCCTATGTAGGGGGTGGGGGGTAAGGATGGGGAATGGCGTAAAAAAAGAAAAAAAAAAGAAATATATTTCAAAAATAATTATTTAAAAAAAAAATTGATGGGGATGGAATGAGAGTGCCTTGGTGGGAGGGTCCAAAACATATTTTTTTTGGAGGGGGGAGGGGGTAGGGAGTAGGGTGATAGGTAGAGTTGTCAAAATGGGTTGGCCCAGCCCAACCCAACCCAATCCTAACGGGCTAGAGAGTTAAATGGGCTGGGACGGGCTGGCCCTTTTAATTAAAGGGCCTATAAAAAAGCAGTCCAACCCTAAGCGGGCCACGGGTTGGGACGGATTGGCCCTTCAACCGAAAAATGAACAATATTACTCTCTTAGAAAGAGTATTTAAGAGTATCGAACGTTGACGTTTATGAACATGACATCAATACATACAAATTTTCATTTATGAATCACACACTTCGGTGAATACTTACAAAAATACATTTATGAATCACACACTTCGGTGAATAAATACAAAAATACATAATAGTCAACGTAAGATTAAACAGGAAAATGTTGATCATTCCACCATTCCTCCCACAAAAAATTAGCTGGTTTAAAAGACTTGATTTTTTATTTTTAAAAATATTTATTGTTAAAAACTTTACAAATAAAACACTACTAAAAATATATATAAAAAATATTTTTAAATATTCATAGTCCACGGGTTGGCCTCTGAGGCTTGCGGGTTGGGCCTACAAGGCTAGCGGGCCAAATGAGATTGGGCTAAAAAGTCTCGTTCCTAAATGGGCCAAAAAAATTAGGCCCAACCCCACTTAATTCAAGGGTTGGATTGGGCCGGTCTAGCGGGTCAAACCCATTTTGATAGCTCTAGTGGTAGGAGTTTGGTGAAGTAGAAAAAAATCTTAAAAGTTGAAATATTTTTCAAAAATATATTATTATTTTTTTTATTTGGGGGAGGGGGGCTGGTTTGGGGGTAGGGGTTGTGGGTAGGTTTGGGGATAGAAGCAAAAATATATTTGAAATTTAAAAAATAAGAAAACTTAAAAAATTTAATTTATTCTTTTTGAATGAGGAGGGTTGGGTACGAGGTATGGTGTAGGGTAAGATCATCTCCAACCCACCTCTATTTTACTCTCCATTCTCAATATTAGGAGAGTAAAATAGAGAATGGGCCCTCCAACCCCACCTCCATATCACTCTCTATTCTTCATATTTAGAGAGGTGAATAGTAGTTCTCCAAATTTGGAGAACTAATATTCACACTCTCTATTTCACTTTTTGAATATTTATTATTATTTCTATTACTTTCTAATTAATATATTATTTTACATATAATGTCATTAATTAAATATCTAATATTCACAATTCTTTTTAAATGTAATATAATATTTTTAATAATATATTATTTAATATATACTACTTTCATCCCGAATTAATAGTATTTTAATTTTTTTTCTAATTTTCATCAATAATATAATTTGATTTTATTATTAATTTTCACTATAAAGAATACACAAAATTAAAATGAAAAGATAAAAATTTTAATTTAAAAATATAATACATAATATGATCATTTAAATACAAGATAACAATACAATACATAACATAATAATTCAAATACAAGATAAAATACAATACATAACATAATAATCAATTCGCGATGAAAGAAGAAATCATGCCGAAAAGATGTTGAACGTGCATTCGGAGTTTTGGAATCACATTTTGCAATTATTGCAGGACCGTCACGTTTTTGGAGAAAGGAAGTGCTACATGATATAATGACTACATTTATTATACTGCACAACATGATAATTGAGGATGAACGTGATCTTAATGAACCAATTCAAGATGCCGTAGAGGCTCCAACTTCAATGACAGAAATGGTGGTAGATGAAAATCGTCGATTTAAATAATTTTTAGCTAGACATAAAAAAAAATAAGGACAAAAAAGCTCATTTTGATCTCCGTAATACATTAATCGAGCATTTATGGGAGCAACGTAATAATTTCAAAAATTGAGTGTTTATGTAATTGTATTTCACCTTTATTTGAATTTGTCCATTAATTTGTATATTATATAATATTTTTTTGCAATTTATGTTATTTAAAAATTTAGAATAAAATATAATTTTATATTAAATAAAAAATTTGAAAAATTAATTTTTATATCACATGAAAATTATATAAAGTAATTATTGGAAAAAAATAAAGGATTTATATTATGAAATATAAAAATAAGAATGAAACAGAAATAATAATATAATATTGAGGAGAGAGAAAAAGATTCATTTTTAGAGAGTAAAATAGAGAATTGGGTTGGAGTTGATTGTCTGAAACAATAGAGAACTCTATATTTGGAGAGTAAAATAGAGTGTAGGGTTGGAGATGCCCTAAGAAAAAAAAATCGAAAGATGAAGTAGAGTTTTGAAAAATATTTTCCTTAAGTTTTGAAGGGAAGTCAATTTCCTTAAATTTGAGGACAATGAGTTGATTTGAAAATATTTTCCAAAACATTAAGCCAATCAAACATGAAAAAATTGAACAATATTTTACAGAAAACATTTTCCTTCGTACCAAACACACCCTAGAAGAAAAATGAGTAAAACTCAAATTTTGAAATTAAAATATTCAAGAAAAGTGGACATGTTAAATTAATTACTACTTTTTTATTTTTTTAAAATTAAAAGGGTAGGGGCTACTGCCTCATTTATTCAAATAAAATATTCTAAACAAACTGTATGAAATAGGTGGAAAGACCCAAACCTAACAAAATACAAAGACAAAACATAACAAATTTTGTGATGTATATTAAATTTTGATGATTTAAAAAAATCTTTGCTCCTAATATATTTCCCTTTCTTTTTTTATTATATCTTTCATTGTCATTTCTTCTTTTTCTTTTTAAGACTTCTCTCTCCCTTCCTCTATTTTCTTTTTCTTTTTCTCTCTACATTTTTCTTTTCTTTATCGACTTCAACTTCATTATCAAAATTCGTTTCTTCTTTGTCATATTACTCTTCTTTTAATCCTTTTGTATTTAGTTTTACAAATGATTTTATTTTTATTTTTAAAATTTTGAAAAAGAAATAATTAATATTTTTGAAAACATTAAAATAAAACTTGTAGAAAATCAAGCAACTATAATTGTTGTTGCAGCAATTATGATAATTTTTGCAATAGTTATTGTGGTTGCTGCAATAACTTCAACAACTATTTGAATTGTTGCAACAATTAATTTATTGACTGTTTGAATTGTTGCAATAATTGATGAAATTACTGCAGCAACTTTGGTATAGCGGTTGCAATAATTTCGACAACTGCTCAATTTTTTACAGAAGATTAGATAAAGGAGGAGCTGATGAAATAGATTAATACAGTTCTAGCGGAGAAGGTTTGTGGTGTTGGTAATGACAATGAAGGAGGAGATAATAGTGGTTGCAGCGATTGTAACAATAACGATGGAGGAGAGGAAGGAGTAGAAGGAAGAAGAGAAGGAAGTGGTGATGTTGGGTGATACAGGAGGAAGAAGAGGAGGTAGTGGAGGAGTAATTAAGAGGAGATGTTGATGGTAGTGTCATAGGAGAAGATGGTGGTAACAACAGTGGTAGTAAAAGGAATAAGGACGGTAGTGTCCGTAGAAAGGGTAGAGAAGGGGAGGAAAAGGCAAGGACTTTATGTAAATAATAAAATTTAAGGATTTTAAAATTAATGCTGTTAGCATTAATCTTAAATTTATCACCTCTACTCAATAATTATAATTTGTGTCACTTTTTTTTTAATTCTAAATTTTTTTTATCACACATAATTATTTTTCCCAAGTTCTGAGCTCTTATTGGATAAATAAAATTTCAAAATTTGTGCATTTGGTAAACTGCACATGTTTTTTTTCTATTTTGCTTTATAAAAAATTGTGGCAAAGCCACTAATTATTGAAGAGAACAATGATAGAACAAAGGACACCTAGCCCATGTTTACTAGAATAAAAAAAAGATAAAGATTAGGTCAAAAAAGACCTAATCCAAAAACAATAACAGAGAAGAAGAAAATTTTAAATAGACAAACAAAATAGGAATAGACAAACTTGATTAGTTAAAATTGGAAAGTGTTAGAAGTCACATCTTCATCGTCTCTCGTCTCTCATCTCTCAGTCAAGCTCCAACAATAGCATTCTCTCCCCTCTTCAGGCTGATTATTTTTTTGGGAATTGAGACACTCCAAATCTTGACTGAAAGAGTAGCTAAACCATCTTATCTACTTGTTTCTTCCTCTCAAATTTCTCTTTGATCTGTTGATCTAGATTATTATCTTTAGAACTCGCAAATCAGAGCTCGAACCACAATTAAGTATCTCTATCACTACTCTTATTTCTTTGCCCTAGTACTAGTTTTTCAAAGACTCAATGAGTTGAACTCCAATGAAATTGATATCACCATTAAAGCCTTTTATTAATCAATACTACCACTCTGAATTGATAGATTTTTAATTGGTGCACTGATATGCCCTAATTTACACTTCAATTAAAGAACATAAAGTGGTCGTTGTCAAATATAGAATCCAACTAGGTTGGGGTCGAATCCCACAAGAAATAAGGTGAAAACTAAGCCGTATGCAGTTATTTAACTATTAGGTACTTATTTCCAAAACAAAATGAGAAATGGAGGGAGTTTTGGGAATCAGTTTAAAGTCAATTTGTAACAAGTAACACTTAACAATAACACTTGCTTTAAGATAATTATTGAGAATTACCCAGGATTGTGTTCATCGAGACTTTTTAACCAATCGTCGGGTAAATTATAGAACTAGACTCCGCAATGCTTAATATTCCAGTTTATCAACCACAACTACAATTAATGGTCTCTCAACCACATCAATTGTATATCACTTTCATTATCTCGAACTAAATGGTTTTTATCTCAACTCGATGATAATAACTCAAGTAGTTCATCTTGCTATAACATTAACTGTTATATGGGTTCAACTCTCCGAATTGTATCATTAACTTACATTATTTTACTCTAACAAGTCAAACCTAGGACATTTCCTAATGCTTGCAATCATTAAAAATTGATTTAAACAAAAGGGTTAACGAGATATATGTTTACAATGCAGAGTTCATTCCATAAGTTTTCTTGATTTAGGTCAAGTCGTCATGGATCCCACAACCCTTGGTTGTGAAGTTTATCCACTCATGCTTAGTGAAATAAAAACAACAATTGCATTCATTCAAGAAAAATGGAAACTCACAAGAGATGAAAGCAGTCAACGATAATAATTTCAATAAACTGTGAAAATCTCCTTCAAAACTTAGCCAAGAGCAGTCGTTTTCTTCAATAAAATTTCGTTAACAATTTTGATGCTGAAATAAAACCCTAAAAAAGTATTTATAGTTTCCAGAAAATTCAAATTTAAAAACACAAAGTGCAGTTTCCAAGGTACGTCTGACAAAGGCCCTGATGGCCTGTCACAAGAGTGACTATCTGTCGGAGTGGCCATCAATAACTTCTGAAACTTAAGCCTGACTTTTGGTTGTGCGACGCTAGTGATGAAGGCTCATCAAAAGGCTTACGACTCATTGCAATAATCGTCAAAGTTGCCTGACACACCTGAGCCTCCTGCATGTTTGACGAGGTAGCTGACGGTCAGTTAAAGGGGTGACACCCTGTTAGTGTTGCCGTCACGACTGTTCTTCTGGCACTTAGAGCCATTTCACTCTTCTTTCTATCTTCTCATTTTCCTGACTAACATAGTGTTAAACTATCAAAATAACATTGTTTATTACTTAAGATCTCACAAATATCCTTAGTAGAAGCATCAGATGTGTTGTCAAATGCTGGCACATCAACACCCTCAACTTAGCATACTTTCTTGTCCTCAAGCAACAAACAACAACATCAACTATCAACTATCAACATTCGTAGCAGTATACTCATGCATGCATATGCATATCAATTAATGCTACAACTCAAAAGAATCTAGGACTTGGGTATCAACAAACAACTTGGAATATGTGCTAAAAAATCAGCCCTCAATAGTGCATTACTAACGCCCTTACCACAAAGAAATCCCTATCACTCTCATGACAAGATTTTTTTGCAAGGGATTGTTGACACCTAATTTTGACCCTCCCCGATAATAATTAATTTCTGAGCCTCTTAACTTTCAAACGAATTGGAATAAGTAGCTGTATAAAAGTCAAATAGTTTCAAGGTTAGTTTTAAGTAATTTTAGTCGATTTTTGCAAGCATTTTGAGTAATAAATATATTTCATATCATTATATATAATTAGTATATTTTATAAATATTTGAAAATCATATTCAAAAGATTTCTACTTTGTTAAAATAAATATTTTATTAATTTAGTAGTATTTATAGTTATAATTCTGAGTTATTTAAATTCGTTAATTTACAACGAATTATTTTGTTAAGAGTAAGAAGCTCTTTAATTAATTTGTATCGATTCGTCTTGTTTTAGTTTTGACCAAATTCATCAATCAAATTCGAGTTGGTCACCTTCGAAATTTATTTGAGCTATTGTTTAGTTACAATTTTAGACAAAATGTAACTTTCTTTTCAACCCATCTTAAGAAGCCAAAGTTTTGGGCCTTGTCCAATTCAGCAGCTCAAACTAACAATTCCCCTTTCACCTTTCCAGCCCATTTCCCTCAGTCAACCCATTTCTTTTGCGTTCCCAGATGTTCCTCAACCGACCCATTCTCATTTAATCCAAGACCCGGCCCTTTGTCTAGTCTCAAAAGAGCCCAGCGTGAACAACAGCATACAAAAATGACCCGACCCCCAAAACAGCTGCTCGTTCTTCTTCAACAATACACGTCAAATTCCAACGTTAACACAGCTCACGGAAAACGACAACAACAATACAACCAGACGGAAAATCAATGGCAAGTGGAAGGCTGATTCATGCCTTGGACGCGTGCAGAGTACGATTTTCTTGTCTTGCTCTACGCGTCCCTCTCGATCGTACTGCTCCAGCCGGGATTTTGGCAAAAAACACCTGCAAATTCGTCCTTGTGGCCTTGAGATGGAGCCACGTCGACGTCCAAGGACATGTCTTCGATCCCAAGCGTCGATTTCCCACTTTCCTCTTTCGGAATGGGGCGAAAATCGGAGGAAAAGATGCATGTCCAGAATGGTGAAAGAAATTCAATTTTTGAAATCGGCCCCAAATTTCTCACCCGGATTCCCCCCAAAAATCGTGAACCCTATGCTCTTTCTATATATACTTTACTGTTTTCAGTATGGGCGGGGATTTTTTTTTGGGAGTAGGATTTTTTGAGCGAAAAAAAAAAAACATACACAGAACATCTTAAGTAAAAATAGGAAGATACATACGAAAAACATTTCAAAGGAAGTAGAGGAAATAACTAAGGATATTCTAAGCTTCATTCCTCTATTTTTGCTTGCCATAAGTCTGATTGAGGGAGATATCCTGTTCGGATTCTTTGACTACTGTTAGCGTTCGAGTTGTCGTGGTGAAGGTCGTCGCTCAGCTCGTCGTCGTCTCCATTTCGCTGCATTGAAAAAGGTAACATCTCCTCGATTTTCTCGTCTTTCATATCTAAAAAATGGCGTTTCCAGCATTTTGGGGGTCTGTTTAGTTGATGTTTGTTATTAAGTTCTTGACATAATAATATGCTGCATCTGTGATTCTTTAGCGATTTCAGTGTCTATTAGTAGTATCATTTTCGATTTTTGCTTTCTCATGCCTAGCTCTGCTGCTTCTTCGTGTGTATCTTAAGTTTATTTTGCTATCCCTCATTTTGAGTACACTTGCTTAGAGTTGTTAAGTATTCATGTTTGTGTTCTCGGTGCCTGTGAGCACATAATGTTTCTTTTTCTTGCTGCTCAATGTCACTTTCCCCTAAAAAAAAATAAAAAAAATAGATATATATAATAATAAAAAAAATAAAATAAAATGATGAAGGCAGAACCTTAAATCTAACTAATATGGAGTGGTATCTTGTCGTATCTTTTGTTTGAAAGACGTGATCTGGTTGTTCAAAGTCGTTTTAAAACGCCGGATAGAATCAAATGTTTATTTAGGCGATAATATGATTCGCTTAGTTTAATATCCGATGGCTATTTGTTGGCTTGGTTGGTCACTTTTCTTTATCTCAAAAGTTCATTATATGTGCATGGATTAAGTGATTACTTGACAGTAAGCTTCAAGGATTTAGTATTCTGATCATTCTGCAAAAATATCTCAAATGTCATAAGAAGTTGGATCTTGGAAGTTTCGCGGAGTATGAGTTTTATTGAGTTAGACCTTTGTGGTTATAATGTGCTAATGTTAATTATCTCTCCAGTTTGGCAAGAATCATTAATGGCCTAGTTTCATCATGTACGATTTTTGTATTTGTTTACTGAAATAGGAAAAATCGCTCCCTGCCTCCAATTCCCAATAAATGTGTAACAAAGTTTCTTAGAGTGTGATTAGGTGGTATCATTTCCATGTTCGATCAAGTTTGGTTTTGTGCGCTTTCCTTGATTAATTGTTTCCAGCTATTATTCATTATTTGTCATGTTTAAATTTTCAAGGAGATTCCCCTTTTCCCTTCATTTGATCAGTACAGTTATTTGTTGTCCATGCTCCTGTGTGAAGATAGAAATTTGCATCGGATTAAGGACATTGAATTTTGGTTACTTATTGATTCATCGTCTATCTTGTATACTGATCCTTATTTTCTTTTGTTGCATGTGAAATATGTTCGGGTCCTCACGGACTCTATCCTCGCATTTTCCTTTGGGCCATAGAGGCCCAATTCTATTTTGTCCGAGTTCGCCTACCATTAAATCGACGCACAGGTCCTGAAAATTGGAAAGTTGAAGAGATTAGGCCAAAAATTCCACCATTTATTTCGAAGTTGCATTTTGTTATGTTTGGGCCTAAGCCCTTTATTTTAAGTTGTTATTATCTTGCTAGTTCTTAGGATAGGTGAGAGAATTGGGCCTTAGACCCAAAGGAAAAAGATTTCTTTTATGTTAGACTAGGACAGGTACAGGTGATTCAAATGGGCCAAAGGCCCAACGAAATTAGGCCCAAATACTGGCTCAGGCGGACAGGAAAACCAGATTTGGGCCCAAATCTCTTTCCCTCCTTTCTTTATTGCGCTTGTTTACTTGTCAATACCTGTTTAATCGTAAGTTTATCGCGATTCAATTTTCCGACAGATAGCCATTCTGAACTAATCTTCTAAAGGTCAACTAATTAAATATTCACTTTCTATAATCTGGAAATATAATCTATCAAAGTGTTTTAACTTGGATGATATCTACTACTTCCCTCTCCCCCTTTCAAAATAGTTCTAACTATAAAACAACTCAATTTTGCAATTTAAGTTAAAGTTAAATTATTTTAGCCAAATAAATTAATTGTCGGATAATCGCATTAGCGGATATTCTAGGTGCCTTAAAAACCTTCCCAGAATATTAATAGGAACATCGAACTCCTCTTTAAATATTTTCAATCGATTTCCCTGTTTTAATCTTTTGAAAAATAAGTTTTCTTAGTTTCTCTTTAAAAATTAAGTGGCGACTCTTAAACCAGTCTAAAATATATTTTAAATAAAACAGGGATAAACCAAAATACTTACGCTCAGAATAAATTCAAGCAAGGTACATACAATACATAGGCTTTCCCTTATTAAATTATCACCACCCAGGGGTACCCCCTAGATGTAACATGGCGTATAGAACCCCGTAGGATTCCATACAAGCCACTTAGTCCTCATAACATAAGAAAAAAACCAATAAGAGTGAAAACACAATTCAAGTCTAAAAATTTTCATAAAGAAAAGCGGAAGTCTAGACACTTAGTCTCAATATATCCATCTATTACAATCTTTGAATGAGATAGGGCCTAGCCCACACAACATGTCTGAAAAGGGAAAGTACATGAAAGGAACTACACCATGTGAAAAAAAACCCGTCCTCGAACCATGAGGACTCACCAAGCTTGGAAGATACTCAAGTCCAAGCTCTAGCCACAAGAATGATCACCTCGAGAATCGGACCCTACACTTGGGGAAAAATGTAGGAAAAGTAGGTGTTAGTACAAAAATGCACTAAGTATGATAGCCATGCATAAAAATATTAAAACATGCTAAAAAGAGACATTTCGTTTCATGACATGCAATTTGACAAGTTTAAACATCATATAAAAGGTTAGAGGTCATAAATCACAAACATGGACAATATAAGTCAACAACATCTTTCAAACCTTTGAAATCATGTACAATACTTCTTAAAGTAACCTTAGTTCATTAATCATGTTCATATTCTTGTTCTTGTTGTGGGAATAAGCCTTAACCGACATGAGACCATGTGAGCCATAACATGACCACACGGTGTTCCCCACACTGAAAAGGGTTGCCCTACTTGCCTAAGGTAGAACCATGGTTTGTTAGCTTAGGTGGATCCACTAGCTAAATGACCTACGTGGGCATGTAGTTTATGGGATAAGGATATTGTTACTAGAAACCCGGCCTCAACTAACGGGAGAGCTTCCATCTCATTGTCAATATCCACTCGGTGCTAAGCATGATTCCCATGGAATACTTATTAAGTCTTACTTAATTCATGTCTCATGGAAGGATGTCCTTGATAACCAATCTGAGTTAGTTCATTAGGATAGCTCATTAGATCATGCGTGAGCAAACCTTTCACCGTCCATGTCTACATATATATCTTAGATTCAATCAGGTGAGAAAGCCTTTTAACCTTAGAATCATCATTACGTAAGAAAACCTTTCACATCATGTTCATTATGAGTTCATGAGAATAACCTTTCAATCAGCCCACAACAACAACATAATCATTGACACTTCACTCTCAAAGTGTCCTTAATGCAATTACATAACTTCATGAAAACATGCATAATCTCATCAACTTACCCTTTCAAGGTTCAAGCCCTACCATCAATCAACACATCTAGAATTTGAGCATTCAACATGGATATAATCATAATTCAAGTAACCCCATCACTACATGCATAATTTCATAACATTTTTCTTTCATCAACAAAGACCCACATCACAAATCACAATTGAGTAATATGGGGGTTTCATGGGTTCTTGTAGATTCATCATAAAAACATAGGGAAATCATCAATTCATACTTAATATAACATAATTCAAGCATTAGAATCATTTTTGAAAGGAACCTATGACTTTGGAATCAAACCCTAACTTTTGGGGATTTCTATCTTTGAAATTGGGATTCTGAGAGTACTCCATCGGTGGAAGCTACCCATGGATGAAAATCACCATATCTTGACTCCAAATGCTAGCCTTAAATGGAGGAACTTGACCCTTAGCTTGAAACCCTAGATGAATCCTTATTATTCTTCTTCAAGTTCTAGAGAGAATATTTGGGAGGAGATTTGAGGTCTTTTGGGGAAATTAGAAGAATGAACTAAATGGGGTGAATTTGGGGTTAAAAGGGCTTATATAGGGGTTCTAAATATAGGTAAAACGACATAGTATAGGAAATAATTAATTAGGAAAAGACCTAACTAACCTTGAAAATAACTGCCAGCTGACCACCTACGGACCCCCCATCGACGGACCGTGGATGGACTTTCGGTCCGTCCTGCACGTCATCACTAGATACAGAAAATTTTGGCCATCGATGGAACCCTGGACCACAGAACATGGACCCATCTACGGTCCGTAGGTCCCTCCGTGGTCCGCGGTCTGGACCTTCTCCTAGTGACCCATCGACGGGCCGTGGTCTGACCCACGGTCTGTCCTGGTGAACCGTCGTTGGTCATCAAAGACCAGATTTTTGGGGACCCTCAACTTTGGCCAAGTGTGAGCCCACGGACCACACTTATGGTCCGTGGTTCAACCCACGAGCCGTGGTTGGCCTCCATGGCTAGCACCTGCAATTTCCCATAGATTAGTTTATTTCCCTCTTTTGAAAATGGGGTGTTACATAGATTCACTCTGAATTTACAGATAATTGGACTAGGATCACATTAGGACTTTTTCGGCTTTTAACATAGGCTCAGACTAAAGGTGGGATTCATTTGGTAGTAGTGACTATTCCCTCCTTGTAATCGACTTTGCTTTTCTCCTCCTTCCAATCATCCTTATTTCTCCTAATAATCCAATTTTCCAATACCTCGGAGGTGGCTCTTTGTTTATGAACAAAAATCTTCCAGATTTTGCATGGTACTTACCTATCTTTATCCACACCCTATTTTGTCTTTCTATATCCACTAATAGTAGCCACCCTCAACTTAGGTCTTTTGCCTAAACTAAGGTACACTATATCCAAGGAGGGACCAGGGCCAAGAAATAGGCTTTAAAAGGTAAATAGGGAATCTAAATAAGCTAGCAACAAACAGGTTGTCATTTAGGCTAGAACTTTGGGATCAATGGGGTTCTTACTTCATTGGGTTGGTCTTTCAGGTAGAGTGGGTTAATTTTAACAACGCCTGATGATCCTTTCCTAACCCAATGTCTTTCAATCAGTGCAACATAAACCATGCAAGTTCCAGATGCATATACAAGGCAAGAATGGATTACGTACTCACAATCACACATGGCTTAGTATGCGCTATCTACTTTCAATTGTCAAGTTTTATACAAGATGCAATAATTTAAGTTATTTCATTCATACTCAACATATGTCATAATAAGATTCTAAAAAGTCACAACAATATCATCAACACATTTTAATTCTTATACTCATACTTGCTGCAAACATATATATATTTTTCTATTATATAGAAATGCCAAGTCATGGACGACCATGACATATCTGTAATTATATGATCATGCAAGGGTAAATAATAAATATTCATGAAACATATCTACCATCCTTTCACTTTAATATTAGGAAATATACTATTATTTCCTTATCTAAACCCTCAAAGATAATTCTGGAAACATCCTAAGGGGATTCACGAGAATTCAATATTAATTCCTTTATCGTTCTTCATCATTTGAGTTATCGTCATTTCGTTGCAATTTCAGGTTAGTGTTTCTTTCAAATTTTCTCCTAATTCAGTTTCAATTCTCTTCAAATATCCCAATTTCATGATTGTTATCCTTACTGTTCATTTTTATTTCGTGCTTGATATTTGTTTCAATCGTATGTGTTTATTTTTCTTCAAAATTATACATTGTTTTTCCTTCTTTCTAAATACAGAAGATTCATCAGTATTCTCAGTTCTCTTCATCCACTCTCCATATCGTGAATTTTTTTCAAATTCGCTCAACATTTTCTGACTATTGAGAGAAGGAAAGACCGAAATTTGAGTTTGAAAAAATCTGGAAAAGAATCAAACAAGAAGGAGTTGCTATATGTAAAGTATACGTGTTTATCTGGTAAATAGATAATATAAACGAAAGCAAGCATAATTGCCTCTAATTCTTACAAGTCTTCTGTCTTATGTGTTTCTTTATATATGGCCGTTCACAAACCTGTATCAATATCTTGGAATTTCTTACTTGACTTAAGGAGTAAACTTAAGTTGTCGGTTCAAGAAGTTTATGAAGTTTGTCAAATTTTTAGTTGCAATATAATTCGCTTTTCAAATTGTAGATTATTTGTGAATAATGAAGAAGCATTAAAGTAAGATTTATTTTTCATGTTCCCTCCAAAATGAGATAAAACTTGGAACGGTACTAATTTCATTTGGCTTAGCCCAATTTTTCTTGTGATTGATTTTGTGGGTAACGCTCTTACAGGGAAAAAATTGTGGTCAATAGAAATTTATATAAACATTAAGATGGTAATACCTTTTTTTTTTTTTTTTGGTTATTGTTTTCTTCTTCTTTGTACTTAAATTTGCTACATTTAGGCCAATGGTTATTCGAAAACAATCTCTTTATCCCATGAGGCAGTGGTAAGATTTGTATACACTCTACGCTTCAGACACCACTTGTAGGATTTAAATGGATTTGTTATTGTTATGACTTTTGACGCTTTCAAAATTTAACAAGCTTGTCATGCTTCCCCATAGATTGTTATGGTTTTTCTTTTTGGGTGTCATACACTTCTCAAACTTTTATCAATATACTAATGGTGGTTCAACTTTTTTTCTTT